>CM040239.1:82007881-82207881 GCA_022545495.1 Chrysanthemum lavandulifolium | reverse complement strand
TAAAGTGGCTCTTCTCCCAGTTTAGACATAGATTGGTGTCTTCACACCTTTTAAGCATTTTGTCTAAGTGGGAGAGACATGTCTGAAATGAGTCCCCAATGACCGAGAAGTCATCCATAAACACCTCCATAGTTTCCCCGATCATGTCGTGGAAAATGGCCATCATACAACGTTGGAACGTGCCAGGAGCATTGCATAAGCCAAAAGGCATACGCCTATAGGCAAACGTCCCGTATGGGCGGTGAATGTGGTTTTCTTGATCCAATGGATCAATGGGGATCTGAAAATAACCCGAGAAACCATCAAGGAAACAATAGTACTGCTTCTCGCTAATCTCTCAAGCATCTGGTCCATGAAGGGTAGAGGAAAATGGTCTTTACGGGTGGCATCATTTAACTTTCGATAGTCAATGCATACACGCCATCCCGTAACCAATCGAGTCGGAATCAACTCGTTCTCTTCATTTGTGACAACAGTAATGCCACCCTTTTTTGGAACGCAATGAATTGGGCTAACCCAAGGACTATCAGAGATCGGGTAGATTAGACCGGCATCAAGAAGTTTGAGAACCTCTTGTTTGATAACCTCGTGAATCTTAGGATTCACCCTTCTCTGACTTTGGACTGCTGGCTTGAAGTCATCCTCCATTAGGATTTTGTGAGTACAAAACTCAGGGTTGATACCCTTTATATCGGAGAGTTTCCAAGCAATTGCTTGCTTGTGCGACTTCAAGACCTTTATGAGAGCGCTTTCTCCTCCTCACCAAGTCTTTAGCAATAATAACGGGTAATTTATCATTACCCTCCAAGAATGCATACTCAAGATGAGGAGGTAGGTCCTTTAGTTCAACCTCGGAAATTCTTCATGGATGATTGCACCGATTTGATTTCCTCAATTGTGATTTCTTTCGGAGGAGTGAAGATAATGAATCTTCATTAAGCAACCGCTCAAGATAAAGAATATCTCCTCCGAATCATAAACACCATCAATTCCAGCGGAATTGATTCATCAAGAGCTAGAAATTCATCGATCTCTTCCGAAGGAAGTCACCTCCCTCAAACGGAGTGAGAGAGGGAAGAGTCGGCAATGATAGGTCGAGAAGATGTGGTGGAATTCCCACCCACGTAATTATGAAGATAACCAAGAAACTCTTGAGAGTACTCCTCGAAGCAATGTCAATTAAATCGACTCGATTAATTGATTCAAGATCATAATTTGAGGAGTACCTCAAGTCCGATCGAGGTTAAAGGTAATGACTTCATTACCCACACGGAGAGTGATCTCTTGCTCAAATACATCGATAAGAGCACGGCCCGCCCTTAGGAATCCTCGACCAACAATGAGGGAACTCGAGGATCGACATCGAAATCAACGACAACGAAGTCACCGGGAAGTGGAACTTTCCTACTTTCACGAATACATCCTCGGCAATGCCAAGAGGACGCGAGATAGATCGATCCGCAAGCTCAAGAGTCATGCGGTAGGAATAAGTTCCTAAGAGAAAGTTTCTTCCACATCGAATCGGCATCGATTGATGCTTGCACCAAGATCGGCAAGAGCAAAGCATTCAATCATCCCGTGAAAACACAAGGAAGAAGAAATTTTCCGGGATCTCCTAGCTTCTCGAAGCTTTTTTAACAACACCTTCCGAGCAATTCTCATTCAAAGGAGTCTTAGCCATTTCAAATAGCTTTTCTTTGTTGCTCAAAGATATGTTTCGAGTAGATGCAAACTTTGGCATTAACATGATGGCATCCGCGAAGCTTATGTCAAAGTGAAGTTCTTGGAAAATTTGAAAGAATTTTTCCATCGATGACTAGCTTTCTCGAGCTTTTGCTCATGTAACCGTGAAGGGTAAGGAAGGGAAGATTTGGATTTCGATTCTCAACAGAGCTACAGGAGGTTCAAAACAACTCCTTGACTTGGCTTGGGTTCTCGGACCACTGAGGTTGGACTACCGGGGTGGGACGTGTCGCGGTACCTCGTGGGCTTGAATAATGCACCTTGTCCGTTGTTTCCTTGGTAACTTGACTAAATGCCACGGAGGAGGAGGCATTGGAGTCATAGGTCCATTGTGTTTTGGAGGTTCACTTTCCACTACCTTTGGGAGAGAAGAAGAAGAAGAGGTAGTAGGAATAGCGGTCCAAGATATGAAGCACCACTACGGGTTGTGATCGCTTTGCATCGCCTCGGATTAGCGATCGTGTTGCTAGGTAGAGTACCGAGCCCGAGGGTCGATCATTTAAAGACTTCTTGATGTCGTAATCGCTAACCAACAACCGATTCATTTCTTCCGGGATTTCATGAATTGTTTCAACAACTCATCGATGATGGTCCCGGAGGGTAATGACGGAGGGCTCGAGTTTGCACAGAAAATTCGGCCTCTATTGTTAGGATTAGGCCTTGATTCGAAAATTCCTTGATTATTGCCATGATAATACCCTTGGTTGAAATTTCCCGACTGGTTTCTATTGTAATTTCCTTGATGTTGGAAATTTTGATTCGATTTTGAAAACCGTTGTTTGGATTGAAATGCCCTTGGTTTTGAAAACCTTGGTTTGGTCTATTCGATTCGATTACGGTTTTGGTTTTGATTGAAACCGGAGGTCCGTAGTAGTGGTTAGGGCGGTGGTTCGGGTCTCAGGAGCACGATATTGATTGCCTCCTTGATTAGACATCCCGCCCACAAAGATTAGCTTCAAAGGGTTACCATCGGTGGCCATACAGCTTATAATAAGCATGGGGCCACCACAGTAACACAGACTTCCACTTTCTTAACTTCAGCAGGAGGTGAAGTTTGTGGAAAAGAGACTTTCTTCGGTTGGAAAGAACCAAAGCTTGAATAGCTTCCGTGAGTTTATCAATCTTAGCATCGGTGCTAGACCGACTTACGGGCGATGAAGAAGAAGAAGGACCAACACCGACTTGGGAAACAACCGCTTGCTTCGTGCAAAGGTGGACCTTGGACTTGTTTTCGATTATCGCCAAAGCTTCTTTGACAGCTTTGCTCAAGAAGTTTCCTCCCGCGGAGGAATTTAGAGAATCTTGATCGATTGACTCACTCCATTGTAGAAAGTGTCGAGTTGCATCAACTCGAGAAACCGTGGTGAGGACATTTGCAAGCAATTCCTTGAAACGATCCCACGATTCATCAAGGATTCATCAAACTTCGAGTGAACTTGATGATTTCATTTTAAGACTCGTGGTCTTGGAAGGTGGATAGAATTCATTCACAAATTTCTTCACCGATCTTCCCATGTCTCTATAGATTTAGGGGTTGTTTTCAAGCCAACCGGGCTTGCCCTCAAGAGAAAACGGAATGTAAGAAGCTTAATGACCTCGTAAGGACATTCTTATACTTGATGGTAGATGCAATCTTGTTAAACCATCTTATATGAGCATGAGGATCATCCCGCTCAAAACCGTAGAACCGATTTGAAGTTACAAGGTTCAAGAACCCGGTCTTGAGTTCAAAATTTTCACCACGATGGTCGGAACAACGATAGCATCTCCATACCCGCCGATGGGTGCCCGGAGAAGCTCACACATAGGAATTTCATCCGCCATGACAGCGGGAGTAGTGTGAACAACCGGATCTCGATCCGATCGTTGAGCAGAAGTCTGCGAACACGCCTTCTTGGAATCTTGACAAGCTCACGAAATGGGCTCACGGATCTAGAAGAGCGAAAAGATACACAAGAGTTAACTCTAAGGAACTCGAGTTAATGAGAGAAATGGAATTATGAAAATCTTTCGATGAGAATGAGAATTATGAAGACGGTTTATAAAAATTAGGTGAGAAGAATCTTTATGGGTTTTCCGGTTCAAACGTCGATATCACAACAAAATCAATTAACACAAAATCGAGGCAAAACAACGATGAACTTAACCAATAATCCAAGATGAATGGCTTTTTGAAAAGGTACACCAATCACAATGGACACAAAGGCAAGTTTTATATCTTTAGTTCGAACTTATTATGGTCGCACCCCGCTAGGTAGTGCACTTTGCCTTGGTTTTCGTGGTAATCTTTTAAGTTGTTAATTATTAGAGAAAACGATTTATCTTTTTTTGTATTTTATTTTTGATACATATATAGAAACAAAAGAGAAAATATTTTTGTGTTTTATACGCTTTTGCTTGTTTTGGGTTTTGGATTTTTAGAAGAAAATATGGATATATATATATATAGATAGATGGATGATATAAACAATGAGTGAGGATTCAAACAACTAATCTGCTAAAACGGAGATAAATCAAGAGATGACTCCAATGCGCCTAAAATTTGATTGGGTCCGAACCGTCAAGTCTAAAAGACTAAAACCGCTCAAACACTAATGCAATTAAGATCCGAGGAGTATAGAGTCTCCCTGGTCGTTATGTCCCAAATGAATGTCTGAATGGATCAATCAACGCCTAGTGATCGAGAAATTTGAATGATAAAGGGAATAGAGATTATTATGACTACGTAATTATCAAACAAATTAAAACGCCTTAAATGCAAATTAAAGAAAATTAAAAGATAAGACCTATTAAATAAACGCTATCACTATTTTTAAAGTGATGAACGTTTAAAACCTAAAACGACGCTTAAATTAAAAATTACGTAACGATAAAATAAAAAGAATGAAACTAGATCAATATTAACCCTAAAAATATGAAATGATGTTTTTACAATCCTAATGACAAAAGAAAATTTATAGAAAAAGAAAATTATTTTTAAAACTAATTATCTAATTAAAAACTATTTTAACTATTAATTAATTACCTAAAATATAAGAAAATAGGAAATTAGGCTAGAAAAATAAGATTAACACTTGGAAAAGTCTAAAATATCAAAATAGACTTTTCAAAACTATTTTTGTATTTTTGTGACTATTTTTCTATTTTCTATGGATTTTAAACTATCAAAAACTAATTAAATTACTAAAAATTACCAAATGAACTATGAAAAATCTAGAAAATTACTTTTTTTACTTTTTATATTTATCTAACCCTAATAAAATTGAAAAATTATTTTTTTGAACCTTTTTCTAATTTTTTATATTAAAAGCTATTTAAAATGATTAAAACTAATTTAAATTGAGAAAAATAGCAAAACTACTTAGAAAAATCTGAAAATTTCAGGAAAAGTCTAAAATAATATTAGGAATGAAGGAAAATAGAAAAGTAGGTGCTTATGTGGAGAAATATAAAACTGCTAATGAAGTGCTTATTGAGATAAGCACTTAATAAGCCAAAAGCTTACCAAAAGCTACCAAACTGAAACACAAGCTATGTTAAGCTAAATTAACTAAAATGCAACAAGTTTTAACAAGCTAGATCAACAGAATCACCATTTTCAACAGATTTGATGTTTGTGATTTTGAAGTTAAAACAGATTTGGGTACTATCTTTAAGCTTATGCACAAGCTTAACAATAAGCTCAAACTGGAAACTACTTGTTGGAACTTGTAAAGGACCTGGGTGGGAATATTTATGCCAAAAATCAGACAATGAAAAGCTTTAATAAGCCCTGTGCATAAGCTGCACTTTCTGAGAAAAACTCTCGATGATCACGACGATGGTGCAGGCACACGGGCTTGTTTTGAGCTTATACCCAAGCTTATCCAGAAGGCTTAAAGCAAAAACAGATATAAGGTCCTAAAGACCACCTAGCCAACTACTTATATCCCAAAAATCAGACCTTAAAAAGCTATTATGAAACCTGTGCAGATGCTGCACTTTCTGCACAAAACCACTTTTTTGTCATTTTTGACTTTTTGAAACCAGATGAACTTTGACTAAAGTGAAGTTTAGACCCAATTTGATGATTGATTATGATCTTTTATGATGTAATGAAGCTTTTACAACCTTTGTTCATAACTTTTAATCACAAAATAATGATTTGCTTCTTTAAAAATCCAACAGTGAAACTGTTGGATGCAATTAGTATGGATTTTGACTTTTGCTAGTGCTAAACACAAAAGTAAGATGATATAGACTCAAATGAGTCTATCAAGCATGAGCAAATGTAAGCTATCATCGAACAAATATCCTAAGACGAAAACACAGTAATGCCAAACACCCCTTGTATAATCTGTTATGCAAATTAAACTATTCTAACACTGAACAAACATAATCCAGTGATCAATCTAGACTAATATGACCCAATTACTTCTTTTAAAACATAAATGAACCAGTTTCAACTACAATTACTGAGTGTGCACAAAAAAAACTTGAAAATGACTTACAAGAGTCCAAAGCTGCAATGGCATGCATACATACCCAATGAACCTCTAATCTACTTATTCAACCCAATGATCACTATTTTAACCCATATCCATCACTGCTTCACCCAATGACCAATTTTGCATATATTTACCCCCTGTTTGACTTTTGTTGACCAGGAAGCAAAGTGAATGTAATCTTGAATTTGAGCTTGTAAAAATCTGTACTAAGCTTATTTAAGCTCAATGAAACTGAGAAACAAGTATTAAGAAGCTTTTGAGTATGAATTTGAAATGGAAATATTCAACAGTGGCTATAAAACATGAACTCTGATCATAACTTGAATTTATCACTGGAATTAGTTTATACTGAGTACAAAACACTTAATTTGTTACAGAGAACCAGAATACAACAAGTTTTACTTTTATCTAAAGCTTTTAACATAAAAACGACACTAAGTAAAAAATGAAGAACTACTAGACTCCCCTACTTGCTCCTCTTTCTGTCTTTTTTATAACCCAATCACTTTATCTCTCTTCTCTGATGATTTCCCAACAAATTCCTAGCCATTGGATGGCTTGAATCAATCTCAGCCGTTTAAACTTGATTTTGGCGCCAAAACTCTTTTCTGCCCATTGGGGGTTGAGTGAGGGGTTAGGGAAGCTTTAATTGAAGTTTGGAGGTATGCTAAGGTGGAGGGGACAGGTTTGAGTGAAAATGGAGGAGGGGGATGGGAGGTTCTGAGTTGCAGAGGGACAAGTGGAGAGGGTGAGACTTTTGGCGGGCTTGAGGAGATTGACCAGGATTTTGACCAAGCGAGTTTAATAATAGGGGTCCAAAATTAACTTTGAGGGGCCAAATGGTGCAAGGGTCATAATGGGTTAAAAGGGTTTAGAACTGTAGGACTAATGGTGTAAATTCGAAAATGTAGGGACCTAAGTCGGCAACATCTCAAACTTGTTTCAAGGGACCAAAAGTGACAACTTTCAAAAGTATAAGGACCAACATTGCCATTTTGCAATTTTCAGGGCCATTTCATCAATTTTAAACTTGAGGACCAAAGTTTTAATTTCTCAAACTTTGATAATTTTCCACCAAAGGACTAAATTTGACAAGTTTTGATTTTAAAAGGACCTTTGGTGACTTTACTTTTGAAATTATGTGCTCGGGGACTATTTTGACAACTTTTGAAACTTGGGGACTAAAGCGCAATTTTGCAAATTTGATATGTTTTCATCCGATTTTGATATTTTTGAATTTAAAACACATAAAACACCGATTTGTGATATTTTGATCATTTTGATGTGTTTCGAGTGTTTTCGGATGAATTTGCAGTTTATTTTGTACAAAAATGATGAGTATTTACACACTCATCAATCTTCTAGGCTAACCACAGCAACATCATTGTTACTGTACTGAAGGCCAACAAACGGATTTTTGTCAACCACATCCCCTTGTTGATCATCACAATCCATTAAATCTAAAGACGGAAGAAACAATTTTGTATCGACGCTTTTGTTGACATTATGTTGGGAGGAAACAGGAGTGTCATTTTGGGCAACCACATTTACATATGGCAGGTTGTTGTCTTTAAACCGACATTTGAGAATATAGTATGTTACAAAACATCACATTAAACTATTTTATTTATCGGCGATGTTTTACGAGAGAATGTAGATACCTCATGAGCTTTGTTGGTGGGTGTTCCTACTGCTCGCACACAATCAATATTGCTAACGGGTTCGTTGGCAAGCCAATTGTTTCGAACCACATCTTGTTGTCGTTATCACAATCCATTGCATCTAGTGAATAATCACCCGAATCTTTTCATCGCTTATGTAAGACGACCACTCATTACCACAATCCGGTTCTGCTAAATTTTAAATATATATATACATAAGTAGGGACGATGCTTTAGCCGATATTTAAATCAGAATCAAATATAACGTACAATAATGGGGTCACCGGTATTTTATTTTCCTCTTTAGGTGCAACTGGTGGAAGTTGAGTACTAATTTCACTTCCATATTCCATAACAGGACATTTTTGGGTCATGGCATAAGCTTCAACAAGCATACCAAGGTTACATGGTTGCGTTTCTTTAAGCCCATCATCATTGTCAATGTCTGTTGGATGGTCCGCATGGACAACCTTATCCCCGTTAGGGCCTACAATATGAGACGACGTGGCCTGTATCAACCAATGTTTGATATAAGTGTGGACACGAACGATTATTTAAGTTTGGTATAAACATTGGAGGTAAACTGAAAAGTAAATACAAACCTTTGGATCATCGGGAGTAACGTCAGCGTCGTTTGTGGTGGCACAAGTTTTAGTATGTTCAGATCAACAACAAATAATTATTAAGACCCAATAGTTGTTGTACTTTTGAAAGTCTCGCTTTTGACACTCAGAAACACATCAAGTACAAAAGGTGTGTTTCGACCGAATGAATGCCGCTTTCTATCATCAAAACCTTTTTTCCAAATCCAAGAACTCACGAAATAGACCCCGTCGAATGAGTAGTTCCAGCAGCAACATTTAAATTGAAATCGTCCATGCACAAGTTTAAATTGAAATCGTCTGAATTCATTCGAATGCTCAGCCTTGTAACCATCGGTACGTCCGGAACAGACAAACCATCTATAAATTAGGCGTTGGCAATACACCACGGTTGCTTCATTTCAACTTGTGTTGCGAAAAGTTCAAGAATGGGAGTTGAATCCTAACAACAACAAAAATAATTAAAAAACACAAAAATAAAATAAAATTGAAATTACTCAAATACGTGAACAAATTCAGTACAAGTTAGTGGGGTCATCAATGTAAGACTGTGATGCATACCGGTTCAAAGAGGTTACAACATCCGGTTTAAAACTTTGAAAGTCGACCAAGCAAGACCACGTGGAATGATCTTATTGTCTTTCACCCACCAACGTGATCTTTTAGGATAAGTCTCCAAAATCCAAATCTGTAATAGCCACAACTGTCATCTTTAAAATGTGTACTTATGCAGCTATTGTTTTTGAAAATGTTTCAAAGTTTACCAAAGTAAAGGTCACCTGTTTAGGATGAAACAAGACCTTTATGGTAACAATTTAAATAATAAATCACAAACTAAAATGTGTTATAACATTTTTGTTATCTAAATTATGGGTAACTTTTATATTAGGCACTTGTATACAGAACAAAACACCATGATTTCGTAACAATAAAACAACAACATTAATTTTAGGTACTTTTGAAATGAATAAGTAATAGCACACAAAAATAGAATCAAAAGCAAACTACAGAGAATTCAAACCTTGAAAGCCCAAGCGAACCCGTATAGATTGTATGTGGCACTAAACTTTGGGTTTTTTTTTTCAATTTTAACAGATGATCTTTTCGTGAATATGAACAATATTGACATCCTTTGATAAAATTTATGCCACATATATTCACCCCAAGGAAATACATTCCGTGCTTCAAAATCATCAACCAAGGACAATAAGTGATTATGGATGCAATTCATGTCTTCTTTTCCCATAAACACCACTCTGAACTACCAAAGACACACCCTAACAAAGATCCTCATCGAAAGAGATAACCACCTTTTCCCATCCTTTTTCCGTCATTAACAAGTTCCAAAAGATCAATTGCATGTACATTTGTTATACGATTACTCTTTTTCGTGAAATACACGATCAAAAATGCGCTAGATGGTTTAATAGGTTTTGAAACTTTGCCAAATCGAAACCACATTATCGGACAAAATTCTTTCCCGCCAAACCTTAACGAATGATCACCAATTTGGAATTTTAGTGGAGAGGAATCGAGATGTTAGAAACATATACCGGTGTTGCAAAACATAATGCATCGAGGCGCTCATTCTCGCACGACTTTATATCCAACCATGGACCAAATATCGTTTGCACGAACAACCTTTCGCGGTTTTCATTCTTTGACAAACAGAGTTTAATATCCGGCAAGAACTTCAATGTAGAACGAATCGCGATTTTACAATTGTACGACTTTAATTTTGTCATATGGAATTATAGAGTAAAATTAATTAGGGTTTAGAGGGTTTTGTGAATAAGATGTGGTTTGTGAGTGTGTACGCGATGTGTAGAAGAAGACGTTTAATTGTAGAAGTCGTTAGAAATTATACAAGAAGATGTTTGATTGTGTGTGTACGTGTGTGATTTTGTGTGCGTTATTATTATTAGGTTTATAATACAACCAAGTAAAATGACCATATTATCCTCGTGTATAAATACAAGTTGCCCAATATTATATAGTTGCTCGAAAATACAGCTTTGGTTGCCCAAAAACAATACCTTACAATACATGACATATAATCTCAAAATACGTGCTTACCATACCTTTGTTTGGACACATGGCACCCCATGGTTGGATACCAGGAAATCACTGGGCAACTAGTCCATTTTCATTCGGCAAAAGTGCGTGGTCCGGAAAGTGATAAGCCTCAGGGCGCGCGGTCTATTTGACTAATTTTCCCTATCTTAATAGAGTGATCACATCGGTTAGCGTCTAGCAACACTTCGATGCCTCTAGCACAACTCGAGTAAGGCTCCTGGAAAACCTTTTAATGATTTCTCATTATTATTATCCTTTTGTTTCTAATACCACGTTAAATAAAGATATGGAATTAAGTTATTCTTTATAAAACTATTCTGTTTCTCGTTGTAAGTGATTGACCAAGATTACCAAATCTTCTAAACATATTTAGGGGAGATTTTGGGTGCGGCCGCACAAACATCTTGTCAACCATACGAGGGGCCCAACAGTATTAAACTCCAAATAAATTTGAAGGAACAAATTCTATCTTGACTACGAGACTAACCCATAAACTTTGTAACATTTTTGAAAACAACCCTTATGACTACCAGTTACGTATAGCGTTAAGTTGCTCCACAGAAATGCACTACATTCATAACACTTATCTGATATCTCAAGTCTGAGGATAACTATTGATAATTTACTTTAACAATATCCACAAAGTAAATTATGTAGTTGGGATAAGTCCTATATTCAATTCATTGAATATCATCTGAAATTGGTATGCATTATCATCAATATACTTTCAAGTATATTCTACCACATCTCTCAGATTTGCCTTAGTTTAATGATACTCCCATATCATTAATCGACAACGGACATTTAGCACAACTTAGTTACTCACGGATTAAACATGCAAATATAAGACAACAATATTATAAATGAAAATAAACATAATGCAAACTTTATTTCATCAAAATAATAAATGTTTTACAATATCCTTTATCCAAATACTAATCATAGTTATGCTGAAACTATTAGCTAAACGAAGTCCAATTCCATTGGCAAGTCCAATAAAATTGTCTTTAGCCAAAGCCTTAGTGAAAGGATCAGCTAAGTTATCATCTGTGTGAACTTTCAATAGATTAATTTCACCTTCACGGACTTGTTCCCGAACATAGTGATACTTCAGTAGAAAATGTCCGGTGCCCTTCATGACTCGTGTTCATTGGCAAATATGATTGCGCAGAATTGTCACAATACATATCAATAGGCAATTCAATTGAAGGCATAACACCAAGCCACGAAATGAATTTCCTAATCCAAACGACCTCCATTGCGACTTCCGGCAACTATGTATTCAACTTCATCGCAGACGACATCGCATCGATACTCGCTTCTTGCTCTTCCAAATAATCGCTCCTCCATTGATGACAAAGACGTAACCCGCTTGAGACTTCGTATCATCTTTATCACACCGCCAGACGCATCACAAGAACTCAGTAACACCAAGCTCGTGTCCGGATTTCCACCATACACTAAAAACATATCTTCGTATTCCTAAGATACTTGAATATGTTTAACAAAGATCCGATGAAGTTCACCCGGATTCGTTGATATCGACCGGTCATGTTCTCGAGTGAACGCTACATCCGGCCTTGTGCATCTCACATCATACATAATAGATCCCATCAAGCATAAGGAACTTTCGCATCGTGCCACCTCGGCGGTGTTGAAGCACACATATCGCTACATAAGCCATGCTTTACTTCCATCGGCAAATATCCTTTCTTAGAATTTTGCATATTGAATCTCTTCAATATTTTATCAATGTAAGCGCTTTGACTTAAACCAATCACTACTACAAAATAAAGCTAAAGCGACACCAATAAAGTGTTGTATTATGTCTTAAAAATGTTGCTTTATGCTTAATGCGACACTTTATCAAGTGCTCTATTATGTAACGTCGCCTTAGGTATAAGTGACACTTTTTAATAGAATAAGCAACACGTTTTGAAATTGTTGCACTTGTTAGCAAGTGCAATGCTTTGGAATGCAACACTTTTTGAACTCTGACGCAACACTTCGTGCTCTCAAACGCATCACTTTTTTCCTCAAAAGCAACACCTTTTACATTCAAATGCAACACATTTTACACCAAAAGCAACACTTTTTACAATCAAATACAACATTACTTAGAGATAAATGCAACACTCTTTGAATTATTGTGCAACACTTTTTAATTTAGTACAGCTAATATTGTAGTAAATATGCGACACTTTGATCCATGAAGTGCAACACTTTCCATTGATTTTTAACACCACTTTTTGACAGATTTGTAACCCTGCATTTTATGTAATACAAATATGCAACGCATGTCATATCCGGATAAAAGGTGTAATAGATTAGAATTTTTCATTCCATCATAGCAATTACAAATTTCCTTAGCTAATAAGTTGTACATTGTACCCAGACAAATAAAAGAACTAACATAAATTGTCTAATCTTAAGAAAAAAGAGTTATCAAATTACAATCCTATAAATTCTTGACATCTTCTTTGCAAATCTCCACTCGTGACTTGATGCAGGCCAAAGCAACGCGTAGCCTGGTCATATTAAAATAATAAATAATACAGTTAGTTTCTTCCTTCATTACGTGAAAAAATAGAAGGCTACCATTAGTAAAACAATTATGCATATCCGACAAAATTTGCTCTAAAAAATATGCCATGTATTTCACTAGCATTTAAGACACGACTATCAGTCCAAAAATAAGTTAAAAAAATAAAATCCGGGAAGGTTCATTGCTAAATTGAAATATCAAGAAGAATACATACTAGGAATTTAGTGTTTATAATGTTGTTATTTTCTAATGTAGCCACATAGAGCATACTTAAACTAAAATCAAAATATAGACGTACCCATCACCTTTTCAACATCACATATGGCACCGTATTGTTGGTAAAAGTTATAGGTTGAAAACGGGCACATTGGTTTTGGTCATATCATAAGTTGGAGCATGCTCGGGGTCAAACTAGTTTGTGTCAAAAGCAGATCCTATAAAATAGTCCAATAGTCTTGGGCCACGCGGGTCGGTTTGTCCCTCAGCTTAATTTCTTTTCTTCTCAGTTTCTTAGTGTCAAATAATATAAACATAACAAAATTAGCCTAATATCAGCAGATAGTGAAACTACAACATGTAATCTTTATAGTCTAATTAACTCTACAACATATAAAAGATACTTAGACTATTGCAACGTGTGGCAATCCTTTCCTTGCACCAAACACTAACTATAACTCTTACTCTCGAGCTACTTGAGGTGGTGATTTTTCTGGACCATAGCATCTTAAACCAATTTGTATCGCAAGTCATGAATTTCGTTACGCACTGAAGTATCTCAGCTCCAAATCTTTCATGTTCATGTGCTAGCCCAAGCTTCTTAAGTGTACGATCCTCTGCAATAATTCATCAAGCTTGTCAAGCATGTTTGTCCAATAATCATCCACAAAGGCATGTTATCAGATCTTAAACTTGTCGGAGAGGGTACTTCTCCATGAAACCCCCATATATAGTAGCTATCTCAATTTTTACATCCTTTGTAAAGACCACAAATTTGACCTCCTCTGGCCGCCTTAACAAAAGAAGCATTAAGTAAGTCAATAATTCTAATTTCAAACTCAGGCAACCATCTAGGCAAATACATCCCGTCTCTATTGTGCCCCATGTTTCTAAAGTCCTGACGTATATAGAGAATGTAATTAGTTTAACTTTGATATTTTTATTAGTGGTTTTCATTGCTATCATTTTGGATGTATTTAACGAAGATGCGTGTAAATTAGTTATGGATTATGTAGATGATTATATTTTGACATTTTAGTTCGAAAACTGAATGGAAATGTCAATGCTAAAGTAAACTTTTACTTGGCTAGTGTTTAAAGTTAGAAATTGCTAGAAACTTTTTTATATGTTATCAAGAACAATAATAAGAGGAGAGTTATTTTACATACCAAACTTTTCTCACATACCAAGGGACTCATCTCCACCATCCATTTAAAAAGAAATCAATGGCTGAGATTAAAAACATTTTATTATTTCACATATTTTTTATAATTTAAATATCTCTTAAACCGTTAATCGTTAAGTGAAAATATTTACACCACGCGACGAGCATTTAATTATCTTTCTATAGACGGGCACTTTGAAAGATAATTAAATGCTCGTCGCAATGATATATTTTTTTTCGCTTAACGATTAACGGCTTGAAAGATATTAATATTTGAAAAAAAATGATGAAAGTGGGTTTTTTAAATTGTTGGGATTAATCTCATCCATTAGATCAAATAAAAATGGATGGTGGAGATTGATCCCTTGATATGTAAATAATCTTTTGTCCTCAAATGATCTTAAATCCAATAATAATTAGTTTGTGGATACTATATTTGAGACATAAATGTTCAGAGAGTTTTAGAGTTATTTTGTTTTAGGTGATGTGGAAAATGCTAAATCATTGTTACTGATTATGAGAAGAGTAGTTTATGTATCCAAAACAAATCCATATATACACAAAAACATTAGAAGCACAAATATACGACTAAATAGCTATACATGCATCTATTTAAAATAAAGACATGATTGACTTTCAAAAGACAAAATCACATTAAACTTGGGCTATGCATAAAGAAAACAAAATTCTGCCACATTTCAAAAACAAAATAACCCAAATTCATATAATTTAGCAATACTACTAATTTCATTGAACATACTAAACTTCTTGTTGATATTTGAATTTAATTCACATAAACGATATGTAATCTAGTTACCTAGAGGATGATGAAGCCATCAATATTAAGAAAAATACATGAACTGCCTAAACTAAATTACCATAGTATTGAATGAAAAAACTATATAATTCAATACAATTAAACAAAGATATTAACAACAAATTGAATTCCATTTTGCCCAAATTGATAGACTAAATCTAATAAGGAAGTTTACGGTGTAACCTGTGATGCCGACAAAGACGATGCTTGGTCAGGAGAGTGCATCTGTAAAAATTGAAGGTTGGGGTGATGACTGATGGAGTTCCGGTGTAATGACAAACAAACACAACGACGTTGCTTAATAAGGTTTTCTTAACGAATTAAAGGGAAGAATTTGAGGGGTTTTGAGTAGAAGAGAGTGTACCAGGCAGTTATTGCCCAACATTCATTGTTTACAATTTTCATTTGATAGATACGGAGTATGTTTTTTCCATGGAAATGTTGAATGGAAATTTTCATTACGCTACAATTATTTTAAAACTCTATATATAAATAAAAAAATTTGATTTGGATGCCTAAAAACTACACCTAAAATTAGACCTGAAGATGTAATTTGTGGATTTGAAAATTTGATTGGTGGGAAATGATGAAAGAAAAAAAGTGTATGACACTTGTCCAAAAATGAATGGTGTATGTATTTTGTTAGATCTCATTGTTAAGCTTATATAAAAAATATGATATAAATACTTTTTTCACATTACTTAATAAAATATTTATTACGGTATGAGTTTATTAATTTTATAATATAAATATTTTTATAAGTTTGACTCTTGCATACATGAATTAAAGTTATAAAAGGTTTTACATAAATTCATAAAAAAAATATATTTAACAACATTGTGTATGCACATGACTTCTAACTAAAAACTTCTTGCTCTAGTTGCACTGCCTAGTGGTGAGTTCAATAAAGATAAACAAACAATCAAAAAATCAAATGAACGAATATTGACCATTCATTTTTCATCTAAATAACAAAACTCACTTTTTATAATTATTTTGAAAATAATCATTAAGTGAGAAAAAATACATCATAACGAGGATAATTTTTATCATTCATTAGACAGACACTTTGATATACTTTCGACAATTATTGTTGTTGTTTATTGGTATTAAATTTTAGACAATACGAAATCACATGTGATTTGTGATGCGAGTTTTAAAGTTAAAATTAAAAATCACATATGATTCTTTAGAGCGTCAATTTCAAGACTCATAAAAACAACTAGAAAAAAATGTTCGTCGAAATTATATAAAAGTGCCACTCTAATGAAATATGAAAGACTGATAGTAAGATAGATGATTTGTAAGGGGGTAATTAAAAACCGCAGTCATAATCAGGAAAACTATCACCCCATCATTCCTTACATGGATGGAGGTCTCACCAGCATCAGGGGTACCAGAGGTACCAACATCAAACATTCCCTTCTTGCGCACAAACGAAACTACGATTTTTTTTGTTCATCCTCTTGCTCAATATGAGCCACACCCTTTCACTCGATTGACTGTGTGGAATATTAAAATCTAAAAAACCCTAGTTTCTCTTTGACGACAAATTGTGACTGCCCCTAATTCATCTTATTTGCTCAATCAATTCTCTTTAATCTGATTCAATTACCTTATAACACTCTTACTATTATTATTATTATTATTATTGATTAATCGTTGGATTACATCACCTTAACACGTTTTTTATTTGGTTGAAGGTCGATTTTAAGGGTTTGTATCGTTTTTTTTTCTTATTAGGGTTTGCTTTTGTCGGTTTGCTGGGAATTAATTATTGGTCTTAATTGTTTTATCATTACTTCATTATGTAAATTGATTAGGGTGCTATGTTGGGTGACTAAACCCTAGTTAGGGTTTAGTCTAATTAACCGCTTTGACCTATCTCGGTAGATCTTGATTCCCAGAATGTATGTAGCTTCTTCTAAATCCTTCATGGAAAAACACTTCCCAAGATATGCCTTAACATTTTGCAAACTTGGAATGTCTTTTCCCATAATTAATATGTCATCGACATAAAGAATAAGGAAAATTACATCACTCCCACTAACTTTGTGATATACACATGGCTCATCAAGATTTTGAATAAATCCACACCTTTTGATTTCTTCATCAAATCTCTTATTCCATTGCCTTGATGCTTGCTTCAATCCATAAATGGACCTTTGAAGTTTGCATACACAGTTTGGAAATTGTGGATTCACGAACCCCTCAGGTTGCTTCATATAGAGGTCTTCATCTAAGCGACCATTCAAGAAGGCGGTTTTGACATCCATTTGCCATATCTCATAGTCATAGTACGCTGCTATAGCTATGAGAATTCTAATAGCTCTAATGTCCGCTACAGGAGAAAATGTCTCCTCGTAATCTATGCCATAAGTTTGAGTAAAACCTTGCGCAACTAGACGAGCTTTATAGACGTGTATATTGCCATCCATGTCAGTCTTTATTTTATAGAGCCACTTACTTCCAACCACCGTGGCGTTTGGAGGTAAATCGACCTCTTCCTAGACTTCATTTTCTCTCATGGATTGCATTTCCCCATTCATTGCAACTTGCCATTTATCCTTATCAGGACTTGCCTGGGCAGCTTTATAACTAGTAGGCTCTCCAAGATCTCCTAACATAGTTTCCTCAACCTCTACGTTAAGACATAGACGTTCAGGTGCACGCGTAGACCTTACGGATCTACGAACGGGAATCACTTCAACTTCTGGTGGAGGACCCAGACTATCAGGCTCTACCGGAAGTACGTTAGTGTTTTCAGAAGGTAATGCATCTTCTTGATCATCTTCCAGATCATCTTCCAGATCATAAACTCTCCCACTAAATTCTTGAGATACGAGATCATTTTCAAGAAAATCTCCATACCTAGCAACAATTACTTTATTTTCAGTTGGATAGTAAAAGTAGTAACCCATAGTTTCCTTAGGGTATCCTAAGAAGATACACTTTATAGATCTTTGTTGGACTTTATCGGCTGAGTCACGTCTAACATACGCCTCGCAACCCCAGACCTTTAAATAAGACAGGTTAGGAGCTTTACCATGCCATATTTCATATTGTGTCTTATCAACCTTCTTTGTGGGAACCATATTAAGAATGCGAACAACTGATTCTAAAGCATAATCCCAAAAGGATAAAGGTAGAGTAGTAAGATTAAACATAGATCGTATCATGTCCAACAATGTACGATTTCTTCTCTCATATACACCATTTTGTTGTGGAGTATATGGAGAAGTGAGATTATGGACAATTCCATTCTCAGCTAAGTAATCTTTAAACTCTTGGCTTAGATACTCACCTCCTCTATCGGATCGAAGAGCTTTAATTTTCTTTCCCAATTGCAGTTCTACTTCCACTTTGAAAACCTTAAATGTTTCAAACACCTCATGTTTATGCTTAAGTAAATAAACATAACCATAACGGCTGAAATCATCGAAGAAGGTTAAGAAGTAGCTAGCACCTCTCTTGACACATGTCTAAGTGGTCCACACACATCAAGTATGAATAAGACCAAGTAGATCGAAGCCCTCTCCATATTGCTATGAAAAGGTTTCTTCGTCATCTTCCCGGATATGCATGACTCACATTTATCAAATGATTCATCATTGATATTTTGCAAAAGCCATTCTTGTTGCGACTTATGCATGCGAGCCTTGCCTATATGAGCAAGTCTACAATGCCAAAGATAAGAAGAATTCAAGTCCAACTTTATTTTCTTATTGATGCTAAACATCGAATTATTATATTTGTTAGATTCATTTCCAATCACATCAATTTCAAACACACCATTCACGATGAATCGCATTAAAATAAAATACACCATTTAAAGAAAGAAATTCCATTACGTGAAATAGTATGAGTAAAACCATCGTCCAACAAAAGCGAAAAGGAAACAACACCTATAATTATAGAAAGTGCGTAATGACAATTTTTCAATAACGAGACTAAGCCCAAGGCAATACTAAACTAAACATTCCTATGGCTTCAACAATTGCATGTGCGCCATTTCCCGCATGCATATATTGCTCCCCATAGGCTAGCTTCCTTTCCACTCTAAACCCTGCGATGTATTACAAATGTGAATACCACATCCAGTATCATATACCTAGGAATTTTATGATTTAGAGTAAATAATTCAATGACAAATAAATTACTCAAGACCCGCGCCCAAGGACCCTTCGTACTTCATTTTATTTGCCCGTAATTCATCAAGATAGAGAGCACGCTTTCTCTTCCAATGCCCAATGACCTTGCGGTGGTGGCATGCTTGATCCTTTTAGGATTTTCCTTCCTAGGAGTAGGGTACTTCTTGGGTTACGGTTGATAGGCCATAACCTTTTACCTTTATCAACTTTCCATTTTACCTTCACCTTCTTGTTGTTCGCACATGCGCGGTTTTGGCTTATTTATCCGTCCACCCCGAGTAGCAAGTACCGGGAGTTGGAGCCTTTTGAGGTAACCCTTTCTCATAGTCAATTAGCAATGCGTGTAGGTCAATGCTCGTCTTCCCACGCAGTGCATATTGAAGTTTCGAACAAAACCATTGAAATCCTTGTTAAGGGATCATTGATCAAGTTCACGCCATGTCATCTTCATAAGTCTTGCCAAGTGCCCTTAATTGGTCCATGTAACTTTTCATTTCCGAAGACATGAGCACTTACGGGTTTACCCTCTCCCCGCTTACTACCGTGTGTAATGCATCGATCAAGTCATAAATTTTGACGGATGGTTTCTAACATAGTTCAAGTTCATTGAGCATATTATATGGAAGTAGTTTTCGAACCGCTTTTGAAGAGCGAGTTCCATCGTTCCCAACATAAGACAAGCCACTTCATTATGAAGCTTATACTCAATTTTCCAAGCATCCTTTTCGACGAGTAGCTTGGTGCTATTGGTTCAGCAGACAAGGTTCATACGAGATAGTTCAACCGGTCGGCAACTCTACGACAATTCTCAAAGAGCGATGCCAATCATTGAAATTCTTAGAGCGATCAACTTTTCTCGATCAAAAAGCTTTTGAGCGCGAACTTAGTGCGATGTTAGTGTTATCGTTGTTTTGAGCCATTTCTACGAGAAAAGTTCAAGTATTAGTATTTTCGATAATACAACTTTTCAAGAAAATAAAATATACCCAACGGTAATATAAACATATAACCATATAATTTTCTCGAAAAACTAGGATCCAAATTATCATAGGTTCATTACATCAGTTGATCTGCTAGCTAGTAACGAAAGCATATAATAAGGTAATCTGTCGAACAATAATCGGCAAACAATTTTCAATTCCTAGATCATTATATGATTTATATTTTCCAACGCTATTGCAAATATAAACATGTTTCATCACATCTTATGCCATGAGTCCAGTTCTCACTTCCTACTCAACTTAAGTGTCTAACTTAAAGAACTGCAAATATGTCCATGTAATGTCTGACTTTACATAGAGATTTACCTCTTCATCACAATCTAGCCAAGTACTGTCATGACGTAAATTGTAACTTCAAGTGTTCGTTTTAATTAGATGGCACATAACTTAATTCATAAGGGTACTAGTTTTGATTTTATGTGGTCAAATCAAAAATGTACAAAGATGTCATGCATTCATCTTGTAGCATAATTTTAATAAAAAACTTTTTATTACCAATTCATAAAGATCAAATTATCAAAGTTTTGATTGAGGTATTGGGTTCACCAATCAAGGAATTTAGCGTTAATTATCGTCCATTATACCGTACTTTTGTATAAGTGTAAACACTTAGTGTTTCGGGTAATTACCACCAAAGTGGCGCATGAAATTAAAACTAATTCGCCCTTAAGATGATTTTGTACGCATAGCCTACTTGGTAACTCCAATTTGACTCTAAGCAAGCGGAGAGTTTGGTCGTGATGAAGCAATAACCTCCTCTTTAGAGTCACAATTTAATCGCTCCCTCCTAGTACTTCCCACACAATCCGTCAAATTGGGTGAGCCGTTCTCACTTTTGTACCAAAATCATCAATCAATTAAACTATTAAAGTTAACTCTTCAAAAACAAATCAAATTTCACCATTGTTTAGTCCGTATTATTTTTCTATTCAAAATTACCCTTTGCTTAAAACTGTCTAACATAATAAACAAACAAGTAAACAAATAAAAAATAAACAACTAAAAACAATGCACACATAATAAACAATTTAATACGTGTAAACAAGTAGCCACATGCAACTTATTTGATAAAACCCTATTAATAATCAATGTCTACGTTAAATTAATGTATATATTAATTAGGGTTTTCACTCTCCCAATTGAAAGTGAGCCACATACATCGATGAATCGATTGCGTAAACCCATAATTAATAATATACCAAATTGCACATAATTGATTCATTAATATATATAATTGGAGTCTTCCCCAATTCAAGATTTATCGTAAATAAACATGTGATAAATGTATCTTAACAATTAAACAAATATCAAAGCAACTATCCATGACAAACATGCATGTATCATCATGGATATATCATAACAATTATACAAATAGTCACAAGATCGCATATCAATAATCCCATGTCACATAACAAATTATTCATGAATTAATCACGTAACATATATATTAATTCTAGGTTTCGATAAGGTTAACAAACAATTTTCAAACCCTAAAAAATTTAAGTGTGTCGACTAAAAAAAATTAATGGGGTACACCGAAAAAAAAAAAAATAATCGACCCAAAAAAAAACAATAAAGCAAACCCTAGATTAACCATATCAAACAACATACAATTATTCGTTTTTACGCGTTTAGTAATTAATTACTCATTAAAACCAATGGCTCGTGATGCCACTGTTGGAATTATATAACATGACAATCAATAAATAATCACAAAACATCAAAGTATACATGCGGAAGCGTATAGAATTTATTAACGAATAATTAATTAACATAAACAAGAATATGCGTACCATACTTGATTCTAGCCGAACAAGAATCAAATCCACAAACTAGCAATTTGGATGAACCCTAATTTGATTTAATTAGGATTATGAGAATTACCCCTTACCGTTTTGTAATTCAATCCAAGAATACTAACAATATTGTGTTAGTACCACTTTTTGTACACATGTACTAAACCGAATTAAAGTAATGCTAGTTTTGATTAAACAAATAACTTTGTTTTGGAAAAGAAGGTGATCGATCCCCTAGGGAGGGTGCACGAACGGTTTAAGCAAAAAAAAAAACACGCAAACGTTTTAGGTTTTAGCTTAATAAGTACAAGAGATGCAAAACACAAGACCCCTAGCCTTGTATATATACTAAACTAAACTTGGTGAACAAGTTTGAGTTTGAGTTGGGTTGGGTTTGGGTCCTCCCTTGGCCGATCGATTATCACATCCCAAAGGGATTCCGGAACCTTCCCAATATTTGCAATCTAGTCCTTTTCCAATTACATTTAACGACAGTTAGTCCATTACAACTAATCACTTTTTGGTGCAAAGAGGAGAATTATATTAATTGAAACCAAACAAATTACAAGAAAATTCAAAAACGGAATGGACATTACCCATCCATAAAACACAGATACTAAAAACTAAACTGAATACACATCAACTAAAATGCTCTCACTTCAACCAATATCTACTACATTCAGAAAACACAATTGCACTATAGTGTGAACCATGCCAATTTTCTTCTTAATTCATCCTGTTTTGCACCTACCATCTAGCTACATTTCCATCCAAACCATTCAACCAACAACCACAATAGAATGGACAGAAAAAGGAGTGTGGCTTCACTAGGAACCCGTAACCCATCCATTGGGGGGATCTACTAGAACAGTCTACATTTCATTCTCTATGAAAGGCTTCAACTGCCTAGGAACACACTCCCTCAATGATGACCAACCAAACCTCCTATGCCAATGTATTGAGTGGACCAAGCATGTTCATCTTTCACTCCACGCTATTCCACTCAACATACATTTGCCGCCCCAACCATATACCCTTCACAGTGATGGATCCTACTAATGTCTCACATCACTGTTATGGTATTCATTACCACCATCCAACTTTTAGCCACTTTATTTATATTTGCAGACTGTTTAACTTTTAATCCAAGCAACTGCAGCCTTATATTGTCCATGATAGTTCTCAAAACTGTTTGTGCATTTTGTTTTTCACCAGTGAATAATCTTAAATTCCTTTCCTTCCATATATAGTATACAGTGGTAGCAAGGATCATCCTTTTTAAAACACTTCCAATGGAGTTGTTGCAAGGACCATTAACATAGTATTCAATCACATTCTCCCATATATTAGGCATACTAATATCCTCCATCTTTCTTTTCATCTCATTCCATACTACATTGGAGAAATCACATTCAAAGAACAAGTGCTTATGAGAATCATTTACCTTGTCACCCCAAATTACATGCTTTGCGGTGGAATGGAATACCTTGGGGATGACCGTCATAGCATCAAAGTCACGATTATATCGAGCGACCTAAAGTGTCGTTTGGAAAACACATCGTTTGATTTATTAAAACAATCGAGTTTACAAAGTATAGGTCCCAAATGAAAATCAACTTGCGGAAATAAGTTTGATACAATCCAAACGATGTTTTTAAAGTGTATAAAACCCAAGTGCGACGCGTCGTCTCCGCGACTCTATGAAATGTCCATATGCATGCCATGAAGTGAATGCCTTAGATACCTGAGATAAAACATGCTAAAAGTGTCAACACAAAGGTTGGTGAGTTCATAGAGTTTGGTTAACCAGTAAAGCTTTTAAAGAGCGTTCATGTAGCAAAGTCAAAGTTTTTGGTCATATAGAATAGTTTGCAAGCAAAGGCATCGTAAATCCACTCAGTTCCAAGTCCCGCCCATACAAAACTTGCAACCTGTGTGTTTACAACCCACTGCTAAAATAGTATGATTGTCAATCTTGTTTGTAAGTAGGACATAGGTGCATACGATATATACATAAACTTAATGCAAAGAATCACAGCCAACTGAACCTCACGACGAAGTCTAACTTGTTTGTTGTGTTCCATTGAATCACTTGAATAATGATTATATTCACCCAAGGTCTAGCTCTATCAAGGACACAAGGGTGGGGGCGTCAGCCCGATAGTACTATCAATACCTCTCTGCCGGCTCCCGCAGGAGTTAACCAGTTGCTAAAGTTTGTATGTTGTTGCACAATTGAAAACTAGTTTAGCACATTAATGCACATATCGCAATAAACCACACATAATGTCCAAAGTGTATAAGAAGTATATTGTAACAAAATTGTATAAATGGTTTGAGTATTCGCAAGAGTGAAACAAGTGTTTAAGCATGTATCTCCCCCAAATAATTTGTAAGAATATAGACGAATAAAAGCGGGGTATGATCTCACAGTAGTATGTCAAAGTTTAGAATATTTGTGAGAGTAAATGAAAATAGTTTGAGCATGTACTTCCCCCAAAAGTAATTGAAAATGTATAAAAGTAGGGGTTATGAAACTCACAGTAGTATGTAAAAGTTTTGAGTACTTGGGTTAGTGAATGAAAATAGTTTGAGCATGTATCTCCCCCAAAACAGTTATGAAAGCAAGTAAAAGTAGGGGCTACGAACTCACCTGGTATGATGGATATGCTAACAAAATGAAGTGCACGAAAGTGAGGCTCGGAAACTATCCGCGACCTAAAATGAATGTTATGACTCGAGTTATGATATGTTGTCGTGAATGCATGATTTTGAAAACGTATCACCCAATATGCTACATGAAAACTAGTTATATAAAAATATTGTTACTTGAATGTGTGACGGTTTCATGTCGAAAATAAATACTTTTGAGCTAATGGTGAAAATGTAGTTAAAACTATGTAACGGTTTTAGTAATTGAAAAATCAGTTCGTCGGACTTGACGTAATATATACATAGGAAAACTAACTCGTTTTTAACGTCCATTTCCCCGAACGTCCGTTTAGGCCCTCAAAACCTTGATTAAAATCGACAGCTTACTAAAGCTGTGAATAGTGTTTTCAAGACGCTTTTGACTCAAAGTTCGTTAACCATAAATCACTCGCTTTTAAGTCCGTTTTCAAGTTCTTTATATCCACGCGAAGGTAATGAAGAGTACTAATATATTTTAAACTTGGAGACTTCACAGAAATTTTAAGGCCACTGTTTGGGTCAGTTAAAATTCGGACTGCATGAATATTTTCCGGAAAATTATAGTTTTAAATCGTAACTTGGAAACCACGTATATTTTTCGTTATAACTCCGTTTTAGTCCGTTCAAAAGGCCACGTTCATAACTAAAAATCTATTTTCTAAAACTTTAATAAAACTTATAAAATGACTAACTTTTCGGAAAAATTATAAATTCGACAACGCTTCAGCTTATTTTAAAATTACCATTTTATCTACTTGTTTAACCACAAACTTCACCACAAAATCCCTTGAACTACACTTCACCAATCCTACTAAAAATAAAATGCTATTCGAACCATAATAGATAAAAGACCATTTTTGAGGTTTATGTGACTACTTATAACATATAATTAAGCATAAACCACATCAAACCTTTACTAGCAAAGATCAAAACTTACTTTGATAAACCATTTTCAAACTACTCATTTTTATAAACTTATAACAAGTACAATATTTATAGAGCACATATGGGTGATAACAATTTGATAAACATGAATAAAAAAAAACTACAACTTGAGCAAATATGATCATATGGACTTCATGAAATGTATGAAAAATATATATGAAAAGTAAGAGATGAAATTTTATGCTTACAAGAGTGTATGATAAAGATGGTGATGTTTGGATGTGATAAGAGCAAGATGAGCACCGAACCCGAATTAAACCCACAATCTACTAATCAAAACACACCCGATAACTAGGACACTACTTGGAAACTTGAAGGTTTTTCTTCCTTGTCCTATGGCTGCCGAAATTTGAGAGAGGAAGAAGAAGAACTTTTTGATCTAGTTTTTGCATTATTGAAAGAATGAGATGCAAAAGTCTTGATATATAATTGACTTGAGATAATGTGTTGAATGAGTGAAAAAGTCTTTGAGTAAAAGACTATATAAGTAAGATCTTGCATATCTTGTAAAAATCTTGTAATAAATGATTCATATTCATATAATTATTATTAATATGTAAAAGTATAAATATAGTAGAAGTAAAGTTATTTGAGGATAAGTAGTAGCTTGTAGCATTGTTGAGTAATATTAGTAAGTTGTATACACATTTGAATATTTAAGGTAGCGTTAGATAAAATAAATTTCACGGGTCAAGATAAAATATATTGAGGTCATAAAAGTTATAAAAATACATTTCTTGAAAGATTTGAGTGAATAATTATTTATCGGGTTGAATTTAAGAACACCGTCGTAATTTATATAAATATAACAATTTATATACGAAATAGATTTAAAACACTGGGTAAACTAATAATAACATTTTAAAATCTTAATATGAGTATTAAAATATATTGGAATAATTTTGGAAGTATTGAGTCAAGCGTTCAAAATAATTAATTACGCGATAGCGTTTATTTAATAAGAAAATAAAGTGTAATGTAAAATGCAAAACCGTTATGAAATGATGGATATGGAATATGAGAAATGACCGGAAAATGAGAATTGTGACATTCTTCCCATGTCGGTGAATCACGTCCCGTGATTCGATTAATGATACTATGGTTCAAAACGCGACAAGGGTTCTAAAAGTTTATGCTCATGTATGGTCTATATGATTATGTCAATGCTCATGCATATGAGTTACCCGCCCAACAAGATGCGTTCCGTGCTATCGTGAGAAGTTCCCATCCTAAATACATGCTTTCTTATGATTAGGCTCGATGAGACAAGCTTTCCATTCTCAAGCAAAATTTTAAAAGACTTTTGGTAACCGATTTTACTTAATCCCACAACTCATCAAACAAGAACCGTCATACGATTAGGCTAAATCGGTTTAGTAACGACTTGTTTCTAGCTCGATCTTTGCAACTCATCAAACAAGAACGTCGCTCGGATCAAACCGAAACAAGTGGTTTGAAGAAAATCTTTTAAAATTTGGCTTGATTACGTAATTGCTTACACATATGAGACTACTACTCCTTCATTGCATGATTCTTCTGAATTAGACATAGGTGATCGGGCTATGTATAATTTAGAGTAACTATGCAATGCTTGGACTAATCGACTCATATGATGTTTGGTGTTGAGTCATAAGTCCGCATGTATGAAGAACGTGCACTTATAATGATATGATGAGATGCTATGATGATGTGGTTATAGTCTAGGGTCAATGATGCAACCTAGTTCTCTATAACCGAAGCTCGTACCAATCATCACACCCCAAATTACATTTTGCGTGGAATGGAATACCTTGGGGATGACCGTCATAGCATCAAAGTCACATTATATCGAACGACCTAAAGTGTCGTTTGGAAAACACATCGCTTGATTTATTAAAACAATCGAGTTTACAAAGTATAGGTCCCAAATGAAAATCAACTTGTGCGGAAATAAGTTTGATACAATCCAAACGATGTTTTTAAAGTGTATAAAACCCAGTGCGACGCGTCGTCTCCGCGACTCTATGAAATGTCCATATGCATGCCATGAAGTGAATGCCTTAGATACGAGATAAAACATGCTAAAAAGTGTCAACACAAAGGTTGGTGAGTTCATAGAGTTTGGTTAACAAGTAAAGCTTTTAAAGAGCGTTCATGTAGCAAAGTCAAAGTTTTTGGTCATATAGAATAGTTTGCAAGCAAAGGCATCGTAAATCCACTCAGTTCCAAGTCCCGCCCATACAAAACTTGCAACCTGTGTGTTTACAACCCACTGCTAAAATAGTATGATTGTCAATCTTGTTTGTAAGTAGGACATAGTGCATACGATATATACATAAACTTAATGCAAAGAATCACAGATAATCGAACCTCACGATTTAAGTCTAACTTGTTTGTTGTGTTACATTGAATCACTTGAATAATGATTATATTCACCCAAGGTCTCGTCTATCAAGGACACAAGGGTGGGGGCGTCGACCGATAGTACTATCAATACCTCTCTGCGGCTCCCGAGTTAACCATTGCTAAAGTTTGTATGTTGTTGCACAATTGAAAACTAGTTTAGCACATTAATGCACATATCGCAATAAACCACACATAATGTCCAAAGTGTATAAGAAGTATATTGTAACAAAATTGTATAAATGGTTTGAGTATTCGCAAAGAGTGAAACAAGTGTTTAAGCATGTATCTCCCAAATAATTTGTAAGAATATAGACGAATAAAAGCGGGTATGATCTCACAGAGTATGTCAAAGTTTAGAATATTTGTGAGAGTAAATGAAAATAGTTTGAGCATGTACTTCCCAAAAGTAATTGAAAATGTATAAAAGTAGGGGTTATGAAACTCACAAGTAGTATGTAAAAGTTTTGAGTACTGGGTTAGTGAATGAAAATAGTTTGAGCATGTATCTCCCCAAAACGTTATGAAAGCAAGTAAAAGTAGGGCTACGAACTCACCGGTATGATGGATATGCTAACAAAATGAAGTGCACGAAAGTGAGGCTCGGAAACTATCCGCGACCTAAAATGAATGTTATGACTCGAGTTATGATATGTTGTCGTGAATGCATGATTTTGAAAACGTATCACCCAATATGCTACATGAAAACTAGTTATATAAAAATATTGTTACTTGAATGTGTGACGGTTTCATGTCGAAAATAAATACTTTTGAGCTAATGGTGAAAATGTAGTTAAAACTATGTAACGGTTTTAGTAATTGAAAAATCAGTTTACGTCGGACTTGACGTAATATATACATAGGAAAACTAACTCGTTTTTAACGTCCATTTCCCCCGAAACGTCCGTTTAGGCCCTCAAAACCTTGATTAAAATCCGACAGCTTACTAAAGCTGTGAATAGTGTTTTCAAGACGTTTTTGACTCAAAGTTCGGTTAACCATAAATCACTCGTTTAAGTCCGTTTTCAAGTTCTTTATATCCACGCGAAGGTAATGAAGAGTACTAATATATTTTAAACTGGAGACTTCACAGAAATTTTAAGGCCACTGTTTGGGTCAGTTAAAATTGGACTGCATGAATATTTTCCGGAAAATTATAGTTTTAAATCGTAACTTGGAAACCACGTATATTTTTCGTTATAACTCCGTTTTAGTCCGTTCAAAAGGCCACGCTCATAACTAAAATCTATTTTCTAAAACTTTAATAAAACTTATAAAAATGACTAACTTTTCGGAAAAATTATAAATTTAGACAGCGCTTCCGCTTATTTTAAAATTACCATTTTTATCTACTTGTTTAACCACAAACTTCACCACAAAATCCCTTGAACTACACTTCACCAATCCTACTAAAAATAAAATGCTATTCGAACCATAATAGATAAAAAGACCATTTTTGAGGTTTATGTGACTACTTATAACATATAATTAAGCATAAACCACATCAAACCTTTACTAGCAAAAGATCAAAACTTACTTTGATAAACCATTTTTCAAACTACTCATTTTTATAAACTTATAACAAGTACAATATTTATAGAGCACATATGGGTGATAACAATTTGATAAACATGAATAAAAAAAAACTACAACTTGAGCAAATATGATCATATGGACTTCATGAAATGTATGAAAAATATATATGAAAAGTAAGAGATGAAATTTTATGCTTACAAGAGTGTATGATAAAGATGGTGATGTTTGGATGTGATAAGAGCAAGATGAGCACCGAACCGAATTAAACCCACAATCTACTAATCAAAACACACCCGATAACTAGGACACTACTTGAAACTTGAAGGTTTTCTTCCTTGTCCTATGGTGCCGAAATTTGAGAGAGGAAGAAGAAGAACTTTTGATCTAGTTTTGCATTATTGAAAGAATGAGATGCAAAAGTCTTGATATATAATTGACTTGAGATAATGTGTTGAATGAGTGAAAAGTCTTTGAGTGAAAGACTATATAAGTAAGATCTTGCATATCTTGTAAAAATCTTGTAATAAATGATTCATATACATATAATTATTATTAATATGTAAAAGTATAAATATAGTAGAAGTAAAGTTATTTGAGGATAAGTAGTAGCTTGTAGCATTGTTGAGTAATATTAGTAAGTTGTATACACATTTGAATATTTAAGGTAGCTTTAGATAAAATAAATTTCACGGGTCAAGATAAAATATATTTAGGTCATAAAAGTTATAAAATACATTTCTTGAAAGATTTGAGTGAATAATTATTTATCGGGTTGAATTTAAGAAAACGTCGTAATTTATATAAATATAACAATTTATATACGAAATAGATTTAAAACACTGGGTAAACTAATAATAACATTTTTAAAATCTTAATATGAGTATTAAAATATATTGGAATAATTTTTGGAAGTATTGAGTCAAACGTTCAAAATAATTAATTACGCGATAGCGTTTATTTAATAAGAAAATAAAGTGTAATGTAAAATGCAAAACCGTTATGAAATGATGGATATGGAATATGAGAAATGACCGGAAAATGAGAATTGTGACATTTACCTTATTGCATAAAGAAGATCTCATATCATTGTTACCATTCCATACCATAATCCTGTCTTGAGTCTGCAGCTTTCCCCTCAAAGCCATCCAAAGGACAAAAGAAAATCTGGGATTACCTTGTGAGAACCAAACCACCTTGTACCAATCAACTATAGCATTTTGCTGGCATAATTCCTCCCATGCTAGCTTGGTTGAAAAATCTACAAAATTACCATTTATGTCCTTCCATAAAGTCCTATCAGTAGTACTATTATTTAATTGAGGTACAGGAATATCATTCAGAATAGGAAAAACATCCAACCATTCCTCTGGCCAATTCCACCAATCATCCACTACCATCTCACTCACAGACATATTATCTGTGAGTCTAGCATCATATACATCCCTTCTAGTCACAACATTATTTAAAGTTCCAACATTGTACCACTGATCATGCCAAATATTAGTACTTTTACCATCCCCCAAAACCTTCCAAACTCTGTTTTTTATTTTGTCTCTCAGGTCCAATAAAGACTTCCACATACATCTGTCTTTTTTATCTTTTTGAATCTCCCATATGTTCCTACCTTTTAACTTGAAAACATTAACCCATTTAACCCATAGAGAGTCTTTTCCTGCTGCTATATTCCACAGATTTTTTATCATTAAGGCTTCATTCCATGTATCCAATTTCCTCAATCCTAGCCCACCTTAACTTTTTGGAGAACATACAACTTTCCATGCCACTTTTGCTTGACCTTTTTTCAATTCACCTTTACACCATAAGAAACCTTTCAACACTTTATCAATATCATGTATGACTGATTTAGGAAGAAGGAACACATCAGCCCAGTATACATGCATTGATGTAAGAATTGAAGCAATCAATTGAAGTCTACCTGCATAAGACAAGTACTTGTTTTTCCAATCATTCACCCTATTTTTAACCTTATCAATGAGCTGCTTGCATTCATTACTACCAATTCTTTTGGTGACAAGAGGAACTCCCAAATATTTAACTGGTAACTTGCCCACACTGAAAGGAAGAACTCCAAGAATCCTCTCCATTTCAACATTTCCCACATTACCAAAGAAGATTGTACTTTTACTCATATTTGGTAAGAGACCAGAAGCTTTGCTAAATTCAATAAGTGTGTTTTTGACAATTCTGATTGAATTCACATCAGCATGACAGAGGACCAGTAAATCATCAGCAAAACACAAATGAGTTAATTTCAGTTCTTTGCAAACTGTATGATATTTAAACCCATCCAATTGAGCATTCTTTTTCATCATAAGGGTGAATACTTCCATGACCAGAGTAAAAAGGTATGGAGAGATTGGGTCTCCTTGTCTTAGCCCTCTTCCACTGTTGAAATAATAAGGTATGGAGAGATTGGGTCTCCTTGTCTTAGCCCATCCAATTGAGCATTCTCTTTCATCATAAGGGTGAATACAACTAATCACTTAACGTCCGTTAGTTATTTCGTTTAATTAATAAATAAATACAACGTTTATATTTAATTATTAACTTTAATTCTCATACGTAAAGTGTGCAATCCCGTGGTCTCGAGTTCGATCCTAACTCACGTGTACTAATTTATATCCATAAAACCAACAGCTCTTGGCCTACTAATCTACCATACAATAATAACTGAGTGCTTTTAAAGTTAGTTTTTACTTGGCTCTATGCAAACTCGGCACATTTATACACCCTTAAACATTTAACATATCTGAAAATGTAGACATGAGGGGCCATGTTACTGTTACTAAAAAAGACTTACGAATTGGTCTAGTCATCAATATATGGTATACATCGAATGGACGTGATTAAGGAGGACACAGAACAATGAAAAACTACAAGCAAGTACAAAACAAGCACCGAATCTCCAGAAGTACTTAGTGATCGCTTCTGAATGTATCTAGGTGCTCATGGGAAGACACAGTCAATGTTTTCACATGGTGGGCCGACTAAGTGATGAAATGAATCTTGTTACATACCCTTGGGGCCGCCTAGTCTAGAGAACATGCTGAACAAATTGATACGCGGATGCCTGAAGACGATTGATGAAATATATATATCTAGTTACCCTTGGGAAGATACCCTCGTCATAACAATTATGTGGACAAATTTTGACTTCGCTGCTGGATACTAGGGATGAAATGAATCTAGTTACCCTTGGGATGAGACCCTTGTCATAACAACTTGGTGGACAAAGTTTCAAGGTGCTAGCTAATTGAGTAATACAAACAAAGAGGAGAAAAGTAATACAATGATGCTTATCCATATATAGACCATATGAAGCTTTCTTCCTTGCACCCTGATTGCTTTAAGATCTTGCTGAATTTCATTCAATGCACTTTGGAGGATTGGACCATCCCTCAATTGATGGCCCTCCATTACAAGTTCATCTATACATATGCACATAATTGCCATTTGTTTGCTTAAGTTTGACCGTGATCGTGCATTAATCAGTTTTGAGCTTTTTTGTTTCTTTCTGAAACTTCTTTCTAGCTCATGTGCACGCTTTTCAGCGTCATCCACCTTATTAAACCAGTCGTTCATGGTTCGATCTTCTGTTGACTTGTACTTGGTGGTTCTCTCTTTCATATCATACTTGTGTGCACATAAGGTCTTCATTCTCAGCCATTTCTTGGACAAATTCCCATGCTCTTCTACCAGCTTCTGGCAACACAATGCTGCAGCAACTACCTCAGTCATCTATAATATGCGACACCAATATTCATTGATAAGAAAGTAATAATTTACAGGATCTCATTGATCGAGTTTGTAACTGAAAAGTGCAGAAGCAATAAAGTATACCAAAAACAATAAAGAATATCCAAAAGGTAGTTTAGACTAAACAAAAAGGGTGCAAACCACCCTTAATTAGCCGCCTTCACCGGCAATTTCATCACTAACATGGGGAACAAAACTCTGAAATTCCAAGCATAGAGGTATATTGCTTCCCAAACCAAAAGATAATCATACTTTCTTCAAAGTTTTGACCTTAGGGAACCCATATCCCTTTGTTATTCAGATATTAATGTTTGACCAACAATAACATATTAAACAAACAAGAAAAAGAAGCACGTAGGATGAAAGTAACAGAAGTAAAAAGTGCATATACAATATTACAATTAAAGAAATATTCTCCCAAGACTGAATATATATTATTTGATGTCAAAAAGCTGAAGACTAATGTTAATGTTAAAAGAATAATGTATGCTACCTGTCTGGAAATGTTTTATAAACTCGAAGTTGTGAATCAACAAGAAATTCATATCAACCCATTTGAAGGATATAAACCTCCCAAGTCCAAAGAGAAGGGACAACACAAATACTGAGAATGGGTCAACTTAGACTTTTGATAGCCATAAGGCTAGCCCTAATAGGTGAATCCCCAATCGATCGAGCTGAGGTGGCGATCGACTCTACTCGATCGCTGTTGCTGTGCCCCAATCGATCGCCAACCATTTTGCAAGGAATGAATCGTGCAGCCGATCGAGACAAATGCTATCCAACCGTTGCATATAAAACCAAAAAACAAAAACATTACCGTTTGTGATTAAAAAAAAAAAAAAAACTACTAAAACTACCCTATAAATACACAACATATTTACACACTAAACTCACAAATCTCACAATCCTCTCTATCAAAAATCTCACAATCCTCTCTATAAAAAATGTCTAAGAAAACACCACAAACCAAAGGCCGAAAATCCCGTTTGGCAAACGCCCCGCATATTCTAACACCGGATCCGAACTTCCGGTTAACCGGTGTCTCACCAAGAATCAATTTCCAACCCTCTGCTTTCGAATATCAATCCCAACAAGCTCCACAACAACAAATTAACAATCCATTTTTTATGAATCGTCCATTTGTTTCACCGCATCAAAACATCCGACAACAACAACAACAACAAAGCCACTCCCGTCGAAGCAACCAATCTATGTATGGGTCACCCGAATCTGTGTACCGTCCAACAATGGATTCATCAACGTATTCATATTCAAATTATCAAGAATATTCTCCAATTAACCGTATCAATCTTGAGGGTTTTGATTTCGAAGACCAATTATACAACAATCCTGCTTTTTATGTTGGAACCGGAAAGAGCTAGAACAACGGCAAATAGTGTTGGAGATGGAGCAAAAGAGAGAAGAAAGAAAAGACAAAAAATTGGCACTAGAAGAACGAAAACTTGAATTTGAGCGACAAAAGAAATATGATACAGATCTCATGTTCTATTGCATGTCGATCGACGAATCTTTGCCCGCAATAGAATGACAAACAATGCAGAAACTCAAAGAGGCGATCAAGGCACGCCACAACCTAGATTTTTAATAAGTGTTGTAATGTTTTAATAAGTTTCGTAATGTTTTAATTTTATTTGAATTATTATGTAACGTTTAATTATTAATGAAATTTTATTTTGTATTAAAATGTTAAAAAAAATGAACTTGTCGCTTACTAGGGCACTAATCGCTTGAAGGTCATTTGAGAGAAAGGCGGCGTGGCGGGGAAAATGAGGTTGAATCCCTCACCTGGGCGACCTAATAGTCGAGACCTTAAGGCGCCCGAAGGATTCAATCCTTACTTTCACCGCCACGCCGCTTTATCTCCAAATGACCTTCAGATGATTAGGTGCCCCAGTAAGGCGACCTACACTACAAAAAACATACCCCACAAATATACATTTTATTTTAATTAATACACACACAAACAAAAAAACCAAAGCTGAAGTCTCGATCGTACAGACGATCTAATTGTTTGGGAATGCTTGGCGATCGACTAAACCACATCAAGACGATCGATACAAATCGATCGTCTATATACCCTCGATCGACTCTCGATCGGATCTATTGTAAGCAGCCTTAGAATAAATGGATTGGATGAAAGTCATGTTTTTGGCTCTTTCTAAAAACTAAAAAACATCCACACAATAAAAACGGACCGAATCATTACAAAGGTTAAACCAGGTAAGATCGATTTGGGTTAGATCAGTTTTATGTACATTATGTTGGTTGATTTCGGCTCAGTAATTATCTGCACTTTTAAAAATATACAAATATAGGTCTTAATTACATTGCAAATAACTAAAAACCTTTATCGTCACAGAAGTCAATTTCTATGATATCTATTTAATTTATGCTCAAATCCAAGTCCCCAACTCTCACTTGCTTTGAAATGTTAGAACAGGTCAAAATATATATTTTTTTGTTCTTAATTTTCTTTATATGCAAATGTTTACATTCTTTATGCAAATTATGTTTACGAAAGTTTATATATTATTTACCATGCTCACTATTAGATGCTCGGTAGGATTGGTATGCAAAGTAAAGAATTTTATAAGCCATGACAATCGGTATCACGGTATCATGGAATGCTGTGGAATGTTAAGGTGGTATAGTCACCTTGTAATGAAGGATGTCAAGGCTAGGGCTTAAGAATTTTAAAAATAAATATTTTCAAAGCTTATTTACTATTGAAAGTCTAAAGAATAAACTCGTGTATCTTGCTTAGCTTTTGTGGCTAACGTGTGTGTGATGTGTTGTGTGTTGTTAGGTACAAAGACGAGCGGATGCGTAGATAATATATAGATTGCTCTTGCCATGCTATTACCAATAATCACTCAAGAATCATATGCTCTGTTGCAGTTGCACCATATTTTATTTTCCTTAAAGATACTTTTAATGAAATGTATTAAAAGATAATTTTGAGTTTTATATAAGATTTATATTTTGGAAAAGTATTACATTTATGGATATATGATTTTATAGTAAACAAATGTTTTGGAGTTTAGTGCAAAAACAATTTTAATATACAAGTCTAAAATAGAATGTAGGGCAAATGACAAAAAAATGCATCGAACTTGACATTTTTTATGATTGTGTGTAGTCAATTATTTTTTTTCTTATTGTGTGTACTAAACTTTTAAAATTTGATTATTGTGTGTATTTTGGGACCATTTTACCCTTAATTTTTTCAAATTTTGAAAGGTAACATGATCATTTTACATGGCAGAATAATCACAAAATACACGTAATGATCGAAATTTGAAAGTTCAGTACATACAATAAGAAAAAAAATAGTTGGCTACACACAATCACATAAAGTGTCAAGTTCAATGCATTTTTTTGTCATTTTCCCTAGAATGTATACTAGTTGAGGCTTGTTTTTTTTGGAAACGAACGTCCATGTTGTTTTTCTCAGGCAGAGGATACTTTGTTTTTTCTTAAAAGAAAATGGTCTATAAATCGGGATGTAATACCAAGGCCAGTCATGAACCATACATGCTATGTAGCTCCGTCCCTGCCTTGCCTCAATGATCTAGTCTCCGATCTAAACCCAGTCTGGAAGCTCATAAGTCAAAACTCCTCCCCCAGACCCATCACGGACCGATTAAGAGCCAACACTTTTACTTCCAAGTTCCAACCTGATAGTCATGACAATGCCCTAGGAGGAGGCAATAATATCCACCTACCAACCCAAGGGGCTGACATAATATTCCCTTCAGACTATCCACCATGTGACACTCTGTCCCTTCAAGTCATAGTCACGTAAGCCATGCAGTGCTAGAATGAATACAAGTTACAACTGGAAAGACATGGCGCCCTTTGACATATATGGTCAATTTGTCATGGCGGCTGCCTGAAAATTGCAATGCAAGTACACGTGAGTAAAGAGACACACTGACACATACCCTATAATTATGCATGTGAATATGTGATCAAACCACTTAATTAGTCCCTCTGCAACAATAGTAAGATATGAAGACGATGAAGGATCAAGTCCTTAGTTAAGCCACAAAGATTAATACGAAAACAAAGAAGAAATCCAGTTAAAGCATGATTTGGTTCGAATCCATATAAAAGCGACCGGAATCATAGCAAAAAGACGGAGGGTTGTTCTTTCAAGAAAAAAAAAATGAAATGGATCATATGAAATGCAACAGTTCGTTTGACGAAGGACTATAGATACAAGAAAACAAAAACAACCCACTGTAAGTGGGTAATCCAAAACAGATGCATGGTTCATTTTGCAGATCCAAATCATGCAATCACGAATGGCCGAAAATGTATCAAGGATCCGGTCAAGCAGCAAGGCCTCTGGAATGAAAGTATTTGTTAAGAAGCAAGGCCTCAAGGATCCGTTTATAGAGTATCACACAAGAGTTTAGGTTGCTAAACTGAGATGCATGGGAACATATCAAGACAGCCGTAAGTACATGAATGGAAAACTAATCTAAGTAGTAGTTACCTCCTTTGCGGAAAATGAAGCCAACCCAAAAGAACAACATGAATCAAGCCGTTCTTTGACCTCAGAATCGCGCCATCGCAATTCCTTCCACCATTTTATCTCTACTTCAATGCTCTGTAGCTTCATAGCACTGTTGCAATTGAAAGGCAATATATTCTTTTAACTTGGGGCAATCCTGTATCTTTAAGGTCTCTAAGGAATTCCAAACGAGCGTGGAGCATATTTTTCTTAGACTAGGCATATTACCAAGAATCAGTGTACATAGGTTAGGAATAATATATGGACTAACATCCTGAGAACATGTAACAATCTCTTCAACGTTACAGCAGTCTTGAATTTCTAGATATTGGAGCTCTTGAAATTGCTGAGCTATAACATTCGAAAATATGATAGTCATCATCGGGCATTTACACAGAACTAGAGTCTTCAGTTTGGAGAGGCTTCCCAGTTGCATATGACCCTCCCATATATTTTCCAACTTAGGCAAGTTCTTAGCATACAACCTTTCCAAGTTGGGCAATAATGGTGTAACTCGTGAGCAATCAGACCCCAAAATTGCCCTCATTTTGTAGCAACTTTCAATTAGACAACCTTGGACATAGTCCATGCTTTCAATTACATTACCAGAGAGGTGCTCAATATCATTGTGATGTATCAACTCAAATGCCTCTACTTTGGTCAGCACTTTGTTGATCACATCATTGTGGCCTATCCCATTGTAATATTTTACATACCTATCATAACGATAGAATTCAGGAATTTTAACGCCTTCAGAAATCAAGCATCCAATGTAAACTTGAAAAGAACGTGTTTCAAGATCTTTCCTTCGCCTAAGAAAAGTTATGAGATGGTGTTCTTTCGGCATGTAGATCTTCACTGTATCATCAACAACTTGTATCACATCTATAACTATGTTATTGAGACAACATTGAAAACTTATCACACTTGGCAGCGCACTAACCTTTTCAACGAGATCTTCAATCAAGTTACAGCACCAATCTTGTACCACTGAATCCACATCAATGATCAACTCTTCGAGACCTGACAGCTTAAAAATTGCATTATAATTGTCTTGAGTTGATATGGTGAAGGATACCAACAAACGCCTCATTCGGGTTAAACCTCCAATCTGCTGCGGTAGTTTACCAACTCCACTGCCACGAATATCAAGCACCTCCAGAGAACTAAGTCTCCCTATAAAACCAGGAAGCTCCTTTAACACAGTACAACCATTCAGATTGAGAACTATAAGGTTAGACAGCTTGCATATTGACGATGGCAGTGTCGTGATCTCTGTCTTGTAAAGATTTAAGACCACAAGGTTTTTCATGTGTTGAAAGAATGAATCGGGAATCTGTTTGTTCTTTGAATATTTCTGGACAAAGAGTGTTGTAAGTTGGGACGAATGAGGGGCATCAGTTGATATATCAAGTGAATTGTTGGCCAAAGAGATCCATTCCTTGTCTGTCCACAAATCCACACGCTGGCGCTTTGGCACATTCGGTTTTTGTAGACATTGTTGTCCCAAATATCCTGATCGATTATATAAAGTTGCAATGATTTGAATAAGTAAATATGTTCTATATTTGATTAACCTTGTATCGATGTATTTACATATGTATTTATAGGTTCTGAATCGGTACCAATGTAACCGACACAACCCTTTCATGAAATCCTACATAAATAACTGCCAAGAAGTTATTAACTTCTGTTTTAACATGTTTGGTCCTTGGCGTTTTAAACTAAACATAATAAGCAAAGAATAAGATTATCGGGTCACATTCTCCTCCTTAATCTTGATCGTTGCTTCTTGTTAAATCTTGAACTCCGAGCATTTGTCTCATCGTCATGAACTTTAGTCTTGGTAGAGCCTTTGTTAGTATATCCGCTCTTTGTAGTTCTCCGCTGACGTGCTCCACATTTATATGCCCATTCTCTACACATTCTCGAATGAAATGGTAGCGAATGTCGATGTGTTACTTCTTCCATGAAAACGGGGTTCTTGACTAGTGCTATTCTTTGAAATGTTATCTACCCTCGGCATTATCTTCTTCTTCATCTCCGCTTAATTCACTAAGTAATCTCTTTAACCATAAGGCTTGACATGTCAGCGAGCCGCCATGAATTCGATTCACATGATGATAGCGCCACTTGTTGGTTGCTTCGAGTACACCAAGTAATGGGTGACTCTCCAAAGTAAAATACTATGCGGTAGTTCCTTTTCCTTGATCGGTGTTGATTCCATAACTACCGTCAGTATCCTCGTAATCTTGCAGCCGCCTTCTTTCTTGTAAATTATGCCATGCTCCTGTGTTCCTTTGATATATCGGATTACTTGCTTTACTGCCTTTAGGTGATGATCCTTTGGGTCTTGCATAAATCTGCTGAGTAGTCCGACTGAATAACTAAGATCTGGTCTTGTATGAAGTAAGTACCTGAGACTTCCAATTAAACTTCTGTAGTAAGTTGCGTCAACTGAGTTTCCATCTTCCGCCTTGACCAACTTAGTACCTGGATCCATTGGTATCTTCGTATCATTACTATCCGTCATACTTGTCTCCTTTATGATCTTGTTAATATAGCCTGTTTGCTTGATTGTAATCTCTCCTCCTCGTCTGTAACTTCTATCCCAAGGTAATAAGCTAACAATCCTAAGTCGCTCATTTCAAATTTTTCTTCCATCTGGGATTTAAAAGCTTCCAATTCCTTTCTTGGAGTGCCGTGATTATTAAGTCATCTACATAAACTCCAACAATAAGTGTCGAGTTCTTGTTTCTCTTTGTGTAGACTGCTTGTTCGAGATTGCATTTCTTAAAGTCTAAGGACTTTAATGTTTGATCAAGCTTCATATTCCAAGCTCTCGGTGCTTGCCTTAAGCCATATAAAGCTTTAGTAAGCTTATAGACTTTTCCAGAGTTTCCTTGTTGTATAAATCCTTCAGGTTGTGTAACGTAGACTTCTTCTTTTAAATCTCCATGTAGGAATGCTGATTTCGTCCAAATGATGTACTTGCCATCCATGATATCTTGCTAATGCTAATATCAACCGAACTGTCTCTATCCGAGCAACGGTGCAAATACTTCATCGAAGTCTATCCCTTGTTCTTGTACATAACCTTTTGCCACTAACCGTGCTTTGTATTTGATGATGTTTCCTTTTGCATCCCTCTTGGTCTTGTAAACCCATTTGAGTCCTATCGCCTTCTGATTTTCTGGCAATGTTGTAAGAGTCCATGTGTTATTCTTGTTGATTGAATCCAATTCAATCTTCATGGCCTCAATCCATTTTTCGTCTGCTGATGCTTCTTTGTAGTTACGGGGTTCTTCTTCCGTAAATAACAAGCTTTAACTCTCGTGCATGTCTATATATGTCCGACATGTTCCTATATTCACGCATCGGTGTATCATCAAATTCATCTCTTGAGTGCTCTGAACTAGTAGTAGCTCGCCTCTTCGAGTGTGGGTCGTAATGGTATGCTTCTGGTGTGATTGGTGAAACAGGATCAGGAATCTGATCTTGTTCATGATACGTGTTGTCATCGTTTTCTGTGTTGACCGGTGTAAGGTTTTCATTGTCAACTCCGTCTACTACAAAACTAGCCCAAAAGGTGTCTTGTGTGTTCGTATCTCCTTCATTTTCGTTCCAATCCCACGGTTTTGTTTCCATAAATTTTACGTCCCTACTAACATGTTTCTTCTTGGCTATAGGATCATATAGCCTACATGCTTTTGATCCTTCCTCTACTCCTAAGTAAACCAATGGTATGCTTCTATCGTCCGCTTCTTTAAGTGAGGTATCGTTATCTTTGCATAAGTGCATCCAAATACTTTTAGGTTCTCTAAATTTGGTTTTCTATTGTAGAGTGCCTCATATGGAGTTTTATCCGTCGGGGCCCTCGTGGGTACCCTATCGAGTATGTAAAGGCATGCTTAATCGCTTCCGCCCAAAAAGTTAATGGTAACTTCATCGCTTTCATCATACTTCTTGTAGTTGATAACATCATCCTATTCCTTCTCTCCACTACTCCATTCTGCATGGGAGTATGGTCTTCATCAACTGTCGTGCTATTCCGCTTTTCCTTACGATGCCTTGTGAATTCCTTTGATGTGAATTCACCACCTCTATCCGTTCTTAGCATTCTCATTTTCAACTTCATTTCCATTTCTACTTTACGCCTAAATTCCTTGAATGTACTAAATGCCTCATCTTCGATGTAAGAAAGTATGCCCACATAAACGCAGTACAATCGCTACTAACAAGAAAATGAGTTTCTTGCTCGAGTGTTCTTTGGACTAATAGGACCGCAGAGGTCTCCATAAACTAAGTCCAACGGGTTCTTTGATCTGAATTTGGCTTGGTTTGGAAATGGAGTTCTCTTGTGTTTTCCTAATAAACATGCGTCACAAATCATCTACATGATTTATTCTAGGAATTCCGTCTACTAGACCTTTTCTAGTCATTTTGTTTATATCATCAAAGTTTAAATGACCTAATCTAGCGTGCCATAACCATGCTTGGTTATCTATGTTTGCTAAGAGACATATAGGTGCCTCTATCTGTAACTGGATCTTGTAGAGTCGATTCTTAGATCGTTCTACCTTCATCAACAATTTCTTGTTTATATCATACAAAGTCAGCTTGTTTCCGTCCATAATGACCTTACAACCTATTTCAGTAAGTTGTCCTAGACTAAGTATGTTGCTCTTGAGGTTTGGTATGTAGTATACTTCAGATACTACTACATTCTGGTTCTTACAACCTAACAAGATTGACCCTCTACCCATTATCTGTACATACGATCCATCTCCAAACGTACTCGTCTGTTATGCTTTCATCAATATCTCTAAAATGACTCTTTATACCACCATGTGGTTACTTGCACCATTATCTAAATACCATATGCTCGCATCTGTGTAACATATTTCTTTGGTTGAATTGTTCTTCATTCAACAACACTTCCTTGTGTTCGGTTTCGTGCATAGTCATTAGTAGTGATGGTTCATCGCCTTCTAAGATAAGGTTTGATTGTTCTGGTTTGTTGATGTTGCTCTACATTTACTCATATAATGTCCAAGTTTATTACACTTGAAACATCTAATATTACTCAAGTCTTTCCTACTTGAATTGTCCGGTTTCCTATGATCCGAGTTTCCCTTTTGTGAGTTGTTTCATTGTTATTATTTCGCCAGCCTCGTGAGTAATTTGATCTACCTCCACGTTTGTTAAAACGCTTTCCTTTATCTGAGTGTTCACCATGTAAAAATGAGATTCTCCCTGCTTTCAACTTGACCTCCTTCCGAGTTTTATTCTTTCCTCAAACGCTTTGAGTTTTCCAAAGGATCTCATCTAGGGTAATGTCGTCTAGATCACTTGTTTGTTCTATGGATGCTACTATCTCAATGAATCTATCGGTGTGGAGTCTAATAGTTTTCTAACTACTAGTGATTCATCTAATTCTTTCCTAGTTCTTTTGCCTTCGTGACATAGCCATTTAACTTGTCTGCAAATGCATCCACCGCCTCATCTTCCTTCATCTCAAGTGAGTTAAATCCAATCATCAATGATTGTAAACGTGCTTGCTGCACTTTATCTTGTCCAACGTGTCTTTCTTTAGCGAATCCCATAAATCTTTTGCCTTCTTACAACCCGCTACTTGTAAGATCATATCTTCCGTCAACGCTTGATATAGGAAGCGATTGTTGCCTTATCCTTCTTGTCATCAATCGTGTGTCTAATTTTGGTTCTATTGCTTCCCATAAACCGTGTGCCTCTAGTATAACTTTAATTTGTATAGCCCAAACTGTAGTTTGTGTTTTTAACTTAGGGCATTGGTATTGAGCAACAGTGTTCTGAGTTTTATCGTAGTTGATGTGGTTACTATATCATCGGTTGTCATTTTGAAAGTGTTTAATATTTTCACTTTCTAGTCTAATGGAATTACTTATCTTAGTATGGTACTCTCTTCTAACGTGAGAATTATAGTTTCCGGGAATCTTAGTACTACGGGATCAATAATAGTTTTAAGGATTTCTTAATAGTATAGACTAATGAGATATATACTATTTCTAATATGAATTGAAATCCAAAGTAAATGAAAAATTGTGACCTCGTTACTTTTGATGAATACGAGATGTATTCGTTTGCTTTGTTAGTGAAAATCGTTCACCAACGTTGTTTGTTCCCACTTTAATTCTTTTGTCTTATGCCTCGTTACCCTTGTTTTTAAATCCAATTCGAACTTTAAGTTTCTGAATTTGTGTCTCGGATATTTTACCAACGAGTATAAACAAAAATCTTCAATGCCTCCTTGCCTTGTTACTTCCTGTTTCTGTTTTTGTTTTCGAATTTTTTGATCCGATACTAACAATAAAACAGAAAACCTCCTTGTACCAATCTATACGTTGTTCTTTTGTGCGTTCTCCTTGATCTCGGTCACTTTGAAATCACTAGGTTTCACTTGTTTTGGTAATCCTTTCCAAAACAGCACCTTTCTTTCCTGTCTTCCGACAAGATATTTAATGCTATTGCTCGGATCACTTTATGCATCCTTACAAATTTTCCAGTTACACCTTCGTTTTCCTTGGAAGATTTGAAAACAGTAAAATCACATTTTTAGGTGGGTTTTATGCGAAACAGAATATGTTTCGGTATGTTAATCCTTGCTCTTGATGCCAATTGTTGTCCCAAATATCCCGATCGATTATATAAAGTTGCAATGATTTGAATAAGTAAATATGTTCTATATTTGATTAACCTTGTATCGATGTATTATGTATTTATAGGTTCGTCAAATTTTCCAGTTACAACAATCTTTGCATCATCACCACTCTTAAGGAAACTTTCAGCTGCCCAACAATCCAATAAGCCGTCCGTGGAAATCTCAGTGTCCTCTGGATATAAGGCACTGTAAAGAAAGCAAGGCTTTTGTTCATGATCCAAGTGATCACAACAGAATTTAAGCAAGCTTTTCATTATATTATTATCTCTCTTTTCTGGCCATCTTTTAAATGTTTGTAATCCATCACTCCAACTTATCTCACTCTGTTCACGCATTTCTATTGCTTTGAAAACACGTGCTGCCATTTTTATCATCAATGGAAGACCATCGCAGATGTCAAGAGCTTTGCGAGCAGTGCGGTCAAGCTGTGGCTTCTCTTTCACGTCATTAGGAAGAGCCAATAGCTTATGGAACATGTTCCATGAATCAACTGGAGATAACTTCTTCACTTCAAAGTTGTAACAAAGTGGGAGCTTAACATGTCTGATTTTTGTTGTCATGACTATCTTGCTTCCATTTGCACCTTTAGGAATACCAATCATGTCTAAATCAGGTTCTTCCTTGACATCATCCAGGAGAAGCAAATACTTTACACCCTCTAATTCTTCCTTTATTCGTCTTGCAAAATTTACAACGTATGTGGCGCCTTCCATGTCAATTTTTAGTCTTTCCGCAATCACATCCTGCAGCATTTCTGTGCTCAAATTCTCTACGTGATTCTCTTCACTTGACATTGTCACCCAAATTACTCTTTCATACATACGAGCAACCATTTCATGGTTATTTAAATTTTTCAAGATTGTTGTTTTCCCCACTCCTGACATTCCTAGCACCCTGATTGCTCTATAATTTTCATTTTGAAGATGTTGCAATATTTGGTTCAATGCATCTTGTTGGCTTGTAATATAAGAGATATCTGGTGCTGTTACCATCAAAACCCTCTCAGCAACTTTAAGGACCAAAGTATCCCCCAATTCCTTGCTTTGTGCTACAAGTTCATCTATATCTGAGCACATACTTGTCATTTTTCTGCTCAACTTAGTTCGTGAAAATACATGAGTCCATGCTGAAGTCTCCTTTATCGCAGAGAAGCAGCTTTCAAGTTCTTGTGCAAGCTTTTCAAGATCCATTACCCTGTGAAACCAATCGTCCATGGTCCGCTTCATAGTTGACTTGTACTTGGTGGTTCTATCTTTCATATCGTCCCTTATGGCACACAGTGTCTTTAACTTCACCTTAAATTTTGAATTGTTCTTATCCATACATATAGAAGCCTCTGCGCTATCCCATGCTGTCTCAACAGCTCTTGGCATCACTGCTGCCACAGCTTGTTCAGCACTCCAGTTCATCTAGGTCTATAAAATGCAAACATGAGTAGTCAAAGAAAAAGAAAATCTGATTGTTGCAACAAACTAATTGTAGAAATCAAGTGAATACCGAAAACTATATTATTAGATTCAATAAATTACAGAGATTACATGACATTAAATAGAAAACTAATTAACCTAAACCTATCAACTAACGGGCCAAACCCAATGGGCTTGCATGCCTTTATTATCTAACACTAATAACTAGAGGTGATTCTGACTTATGATGTGATGTTAATTAAGTTTGTAGTTTAAAGTAGGATCCTAGATGGCATCAAGAATCACACAGTAACAAGTAGAGAGTTTTAGAAAGAGAAAGACTAGAGAAAGAAAGTGGGAGAGAACTTGTTTCTTTCTACACTCACCTTTTAATTACAACAAGTGAGACGTGTATATAGTACCTATATCGGCGGTTGGACCTTTATAGTGGACCGAGCCAATGGATTGCATAATGGACTATTGTTATCGACTATTGTATTTTACTTATCTAAGCCCATACTATGACGACTAATCTATTACACATGTTACAAGACTCGTATACTCTCTAGTGATCGCCCTTCAAATGCTAACAATTACGTAATGTCTGGAATGCATGAATCAAAATTGGAATGGAATAAATCATTATGACTGAATAAAAAAATATTGTTTGTTTTGAGTTTTGTAAAGGAATGGTGTATTCATTGGTTCATTTCATTACGTATCTAACCATCAATTTCATTACATAGTCACCCTTAGTTTTCTTCATTCCATTACGGCATGTAATCACATTTTGCCATATTTCATTTATTCATTCCTTTCCAACATTCATTGCATCGTACCAAACAACATGCGTAAATGTTTTATTCGATTTGAACATAGCAACCAAATAGGTGAATGGAACAGTAATGACTTATTCAATTAATAAGTTTATTCAATTACATCGTCGATTACATTCTTTTATCAACCCATTACTTTTAACCAAACAGACACTTATACTTTATAGCAAATCCCTGCTGGTAGCGTCTTTACCTCATACTTCGCTCCTGCAAAATTAGGTATTGTTGTTGTTGGTAGCATCCTTAGTCTTGCTAACCGTTTTAGACATATAATCACACATAAAAGTGTGTAAAAATAAGAGCAAGTTTGGAGGAAAATGGTGTTACAAATTTTTTCACACTCAATTATGTAAAAAACTCGATGTAAACTACACAATAAGTGTGGAGACATTCGCTAAATGTCCATACTTAGAGATCACGGTGAAAGGTATTGGGCCTTTTGGGCACCTATAATGGCGCCATAGTACACCAGTGGCCACAGCATAGGTGCCACCACTATCTCCACTTGCGACTGTTTTCAGTATTTTTTTTCATACCAAATTGTGTGTATGTGAGTTTGTAGTGTGTATTATTTTGGTTTAGACTAAGTTTGCAAAAGTGTGTTTTTATGGGTTTGGGGAAGACAAAACTTGCAGATGGGTTTTAGAGAAGATGATGTCGGTAAATTACATATTTGGTCCTTCATTTTTTTATGGATTGTAATTTATTTTGTAATTTCAAAATTCGTCCCTGTGGTTTGACAAAGTTTCGTTACTGCCTTTTGAAACTGCAAGCATCGTCCCTGTCGAAAACTTACGAGTGCAATTTTCGTCCCTAACCAAAATAAAATGATTAAGATGCCCATCCTCTCTATATTATTAGAGAAAGAAGACAAGGGTAATTTAGTCATCTCACTTTGGCCAAGGACATAAATTGCACTCGTAAGTTCCTTACAGGGACGTTGCATGCACTTTCAAAAAGATAGAGACGAAACATGCAATTTGGCCAAATTACAGGGACGACTTTTGCAATTTACTCTTATTTTAATATTGTAATTTTTGCATTTTGTAATTTGATGAAATGTGTTTGTTTAAACAAATTAAAAGTTGGGACCAACGAGATATTATTCGGGATTTGTGTTACAAGCTAGGTAAAAGCTACACGGGGTGCTTATAACATGTTATAGCCTTATAGGTATTATATGCACCTAACTCTCTTATAAGTACGGCTAAACAGTTGAACCCCCTTCCCCTAACTTTTTAAATATCCACACTTAAAAGTATGAACAATTTAGTTAGGTCCCATAGTTTATAATGTTCACAATTTTAAATGTCGATTTCTTTAAAATCAACACCATTAGTTATACACATTAATAAGTGTGAAGTCTTTTTTGAATTTATATTGACACACTTAAAAATATGAAAATTTGTAATTAATTTTTCACATTTACTTAAAAGTGTGGAGAATCAACAATTTCTTTATAGTGACGGGTGTTAATAAGGTCGGGTTAGTCAAGTCAGGTCGAGTTAAAACGGTGTAAGACTAAAATTATCATATCTAAACCCGATCCCATTGAGATTTCGGGTTAGTCGGGTTCAGATCAATTCATGTTGGATTTACTCGTGTCGGGTTCATTCGGGTTCAGGTCAACCCGGACATGAGTAAAATGAAAAAAGAAAATAGCTAATTTTATAAGTTTACATAGATAACTTATAAAATTTATATTAAAAAAATACAAAAAATTCTTAATCGTGTTAATCGGTCGACCCGAACCCGATTTAGAAAAACATATGTACCCGATACGCGACCCTACTTAGCATTCGGGTTATTCGGGTCAATTTGAATAACCCGAAATAAATTTTTTTTAAACCCGAATAGGCTTAATTAGGGCTGTAAACGAACTGAACGTTCAGTGAACATTTCATGAACCGTTCGGTAAAAAGTTCGTTTATGTTCGTTTATTTAATAAATGAACGAACATGAACCAATATTTTACGTTCGTTTAGTTAAATGAACGAACATGAACAAAAGTCACGTCCGTTTATTTATGTTCGTGAACGTCCGATTATGCGTTTGTTAACGTTCGTTTATGTTCATTTATTTATTTACATTCGTATATCATATTTTTTAATTGTATAATTTTAAAATTGGTTTGTTTAAACAAAACAACGTTTATAAAACAATATATCGTGTATAAATTAGTAAAGTTTATTTTTGTTTGCCTATGTTCATTTATGTTCGTTCGTTTACCGTTCGTTTAGTGTCTTAATGAACGAACATAAACGAACATGAACAACTCATTTTTTTAATAAACGAACATGAACAAGAAAATTCGTCCGTTTAAGCGTTCGTGTTCGTTTATTTGTCCGGTTAAAATTAAATGAACGAACATGAACAAGGCTCCGTTCGTGTTCGTCCGGTTCGTTTACAGCCCTAGGCTTAATCGTGTTCGGATTCAGATTGGGTACCGGTTGGGTCTGCTTTCTTGGCACCTGGATTAGATTGTTAGTGTATCATATTTTGGGTATTATTAGTCTAGGCCAATTGTATTTTATTAGGAGGTCTAGCCCATTTATTATACTTTAAATTGTTATCGTGTATTATTAAACAATCAATAATTCATTCACCCTAATAAAGATGAGATCATGCATCACAAGATCCCTATTTTTAATTTGATATATTTATCATGAGCTTTGTTACAACTTTTTACTTTTACTTCTCACAAATTTTCCTATACATACAATAATATTGCATAGTTTTTTTTTCACTCATTCTTTCTTTGCATTTAAACCGTCCGTTCTGACATTTATTGGCATTTAGTGAGTAAGACATTTTGAAAAAACAAAATGTAAGAATATTTAACATTTTCCTTTTATCATTCATTGTCAAAACAATTTTTTCTTTTGTAGAAATAACTACAAATTATCAAGAGCATCTTAAGTGACAGACATCTTGATATCTTTTTTTAAAAGCAACCCCATGTAATTCCAAACCAAACTGAGCATCTTTCAATCCCATATAAATGAAATATCATATTAACAATTTAACATCATATCCTTTTGGTGGTATACGTATAGGATTGAGATCTTCTCATGTTCCATTTCAACATGAGAGGTAATGTTGAAGTTTATGTGAGTGAAGAAAAATGAATAAATTAATCATAATGAGACCATTATTGTATAAATTAATCATTTGTGGAGAAAAAAGTAACTAACATGACCTCTCATGTTCAAATGGAACATGAGAGGATCTCAATCCATACGTATATCCCAAAAGAATTGCATCGTGTAAGACATTTGACTAAAATTCCAATAATTGCCCAACCTTTGGAATTGCATCATGTAAGACCTTTGGGATTTTTTTGACATGTGTATATTCTCTACTTTTTTGTGCATTTTATCAAATTGAACCCCTGACTTTATGTGATTGCGCCCTTGACTCCTCTAAATGGATTTGGGCTATTCGTACTTACAACCTAAACTTCACCACTCATGTATGTTATCAACACTCACGTATGGATCAGTAGATAATTTTTCTATGATCGGATCGATTTTCTTTTTCCGTTTTTGTAAATGCAATATTATATAAGTTTCCACATCTCGCAATAAAAAGTTCTTGAACCCCGGTGGTTTGTGTTCCTAGCTCTGCCCTAACCACAAACGTGAACAGAGACTCAACCTTGAAACAATACCTGAACCACAAAACCTGTACTACGACCGGCACTACAAGCCTTAAAAACCGTTTCCTGAAAAACACGACTCCGAAGATACGTGTCGGAAGCACAAGCACGAACCAAAAAACGATGCAAACTCAGGAGAAAAGAGAGATGAAAAAAAGTATATACGGACAGAGTGGGGTGAGAAAGGCATCCGGACCAACCCGACAGTCGGAGTGAAGTGGAGTGAGCCTTAAGTTACTATTAGAAACAAAAATATATTGTTATTATATCAATATAGGAAAACAGATATTTTCTATAATAGCTGGTAATTGCAGTAACAGACTAACAGTCAAGTGTTCAATAACGTGAACGGAGATCGCAAACATTAAAGTTAATCCGTCTAAATCAATGTAAGAAGGAAATTCTTAGCTGTTAGCAGATACAAATATTTTTTCTGCAACAAACGCTATCGTTTCAAGTTTCAACTATTTATTATCTAAGATCAAAGGTTAAAAAGGATACCTGTCTTTAAGAAGTTCACCTTCTCAATCAACTTCTGAAGAAGCTCAGCTGAAGAATTTTGAGGATGAGTTGACTGACTTTTGGTCATATGTATTACTTATCTCAAGACTGGATACTAGCTATAGTGCGTGGAAGAGTGAGTGGTGCAGCATATAACACAACTACCTCTTGTTACCTCTCTCTTTGACAAATTAAGTCCATAAATTACAAACGAACTTATCATTTTTTACAATAGTTAGAAACATGGTTACAAATGTTCTTATATTTTTTTGAGATAAAAGATTTCCCCGACAAATATTATTACGCCAAAAAACAATTAAGAAGAGCGAATCTCACATCTCAACCCATAAATAGGGAAAAACAAACACACCTATTGTGCTTCGAACCTAACCTAACATAAGAATGACATACCAAACTTGACCTACAAAAGTTTATGTAAGTTGACCATGAAAACTAATACCATTATCATTTGCGAACCTTTTTAGATCATTAGACGGGACACAATCATCAAAGTCATCATCATCATCTTACGGGTCTTAATCATAATCCTTCTTCCATTTTTCATACAAACTTTTATTTACCCCCCAACCCACAACCATATTTAGAAACTTTTGAACTCGTAGACGCCATAAAGCTAGCAGTTTCATCAAAGACCTCATCAACCTCATCATCACTATCATTATCCGTATTATCCGGATCAACAACCTTTTTAGAGCTAGGAAGCGTTGCTTTACAAGGTTTTAGCGATTCCCATCATCACCCACTAACACAAGCTTCCCATCAAGAATCTGACTTTTCAGTTCATTAATCCTTGCAACCAACAGTGTAGTACTTGGACTACCAGATGTTGTACCAACCAAAAGTGTATGGACATTACCACTAGGTTCTACATTAACATTAGAAACTTCATCCAAATCACTAAGAACACCAAACGCATTATACATGTTCACCACTTTAGTTTCTTATTTGGTTGTCTAGACGTAGACGCCTCATTTGTGTTATCTTTTGGAAGGAGAAGCTTTGGTATTCTTAGGAGCAACTGTAGATGCCGAAATGTTCTCATATTTATATTGAAACTTCTTATTTTGTGTAAATATTACCAATAGCATGACATATTACCGGTTAAACATGTCATTTTTGCTTATTTGTCATTTTGTATTTTATTTTTATTGCTTATGTGTAAAAGTAAATAGTAAAAATCATCTTTGTAGTTTAATCATGTTGCAAGTTTAGTCATTTTAATATTTTTATTAAGAGTTAACTACAAGTTTGGACCTAATACTTTTGTGTCCAATTATTATTATTATTAATTAGAGTAACTTACAAATTCCATCCGTGTGTTTGTGAAAAAATTACAGGATTCGTCCTTTCAGTCTTTTGACATTTCTTACCAACTTTAAATTTAGGGTAAATTGCAAAAATGGTCCCTAAAGTAGCTCAAATGCGCAAAAATACACCGAGACAAAAAGTATTGCAAAAACGACATTAATGTTCCATATTTTTGCAAATAGCCACCGAGAGCAACTGTACACTAACTCTCATTATTTTATTCATTAAGTTGCATCGTCCTTGAGGGTAGTATTGTCATTTTACTATTCCCACCTAAACCGTTATAACACCCACCGATTAGCACAAAACTCAATAAACCCTATTGTTCAAAGTTCAATTGCATTTTATTCCCTAAAATTTTCAAATACGCATCGCGATCTAATAATAAGTGAAGATGATGGCTCTACCATTTGGGATAAACCACGGACGATCTTCCCGATCTGTGATCTTGATGAACTATATGGTATGTTTTGGTTATTGTTAATTGTATCGATTTTTTTAGTTAAAGATAGTGTTAACCGCATGCACAATATGAATAGGAATAAGTTCACACATTAGGATGATTTTGTATGCTTTTAGTGTGTGTGTGTGTGTGTGTGTGTGTGTGTGATGTTTATTATTTCTAGCAGAATCAAACCAGAACTTGTTCACTCTTAAAATCAGTCATAGTGGAAAATTTACCTCACCACCAGGAAGGGTGTATCTTGATCCAGTTACAGAGTGGTATGATTTAGTTGATTATGACATGTTTACTTTTGATGCGTATGAATCATTATTAGATGACCTAGGTGTCAACAATGGTCGTCGGATTTTAGTGTCTCATTTTAGGATACCAAGTGAGACATTGGATGATGGGTTATTTTGACTGATGATGACGATGTTATGAACCTGTTGAATTTGGTTCCTGAACATAGAGAGATAGAGGTTTATATTGAGGCTAAAGGCAAAAAAAGCAAAAAAATCCAAAATTATTGATGAAATGCTAGATGAGCCTACTGAAAATGTGGCTGATTTGGAGAATGCTACTAAAGCTTCAACAAGCAAACCTGATGGAACCATTGGTACAAGGTTCTTAAATGACATAGACACTCATGTTGCTCAACAACCTTTAAGTGTGGATGCTGGTGGAGAACAAGCTGAGCAACAATCATCAATTATGGATGATGACTTGTTCCAACATTACAATCTGTAGATGATGTTGTTGAGGAAGAAGATTATACAGACATGGTCAATGAACTTCAAAGAGGGAGTGATGATGTTGTTTTAGAGCTTAACGATAAATTTGTTGATGAAAAGGTAGTTGATATGGATGATGTGAGTGATTTTGAAGAATTAGATGTGAGTGATTTTGAAGAGGATGATGTGGGCACCCCCATTGAACCACAGGTGGACATGACTGATTTTGGTTTTGAAATTGTTGACCATATTGACCATGTCACAAACTTAGTTGCTAGTGTGGCAGAGGATATGGATTCGCATGTTGCTTGTGACTTTGATAATTTTGATAGTGTTGAAGATACCCATGCTCCCAGAATTGGGAACCTAAGGCAAGAAAGGTTGAATGAAATTAGGAGGGAGTACCAAGGTAATAAAATGTTAAAAGGGGTGAATCTTTTGTATCACAAAATTTTTGACACCGAAGGAAATAAAAGAAAAGGTAAGAATATATGCTTTAGAGTGTAAAAGAGATGTTAGGATTGAAAAGTGTGATCAATAAAGGGTTAGAGCTCATTGTTATGTGTTGGGTTTTTGGTTCTGCAAACAAGAATTACTCTAAGTATGGAACCACTGCTAGTACATCAGATACCACGGCTAGAAGAAATGGATCCACTACTCAAGTTAAACCATTGCTAGTAGAAGTCTTATACCACTGCTAGTGTAAAGAATCACTGCTAGTATGTTGTGTCGGTTTGATGTTTTGTATTAGATAAATATGGTAAAAATATTTATCTTGTAGGTTACGTATTGTATCTTGTAAAGGACTCCTTAGCCTATAAAAGGAGGTCCTAGGTTAGAGTTAGATATATATATTAGTAATATCTAAAGTCGATACACTTCAAGGTTGTAAAACCCTAATACTATTCAGAGTATTCGTATTAATAAAATATTGAGGTGTTGAGTGATAATCAAAGTATTCTTCTTAAGATTAAACATTAAATTCCGCGTAGTGTTTAATAGTTCGTTTTAGTTTAAGTCAGCTTCTATAAAGGATCGTTTGCTCAACTGGGATTAACAAGTAGTATCAGAGCTTGTGATCTAGAAGATGTAATCAAGAAGAAGTCAAGTTAACTCAGATTTGCTCAAATTCAAAAAGTTCAAGATGTCGTGAAACTCATATGGTTACTGCATCCAAGGTACCCATCTTTGAAGCAAGGTGAGTTTCAAGTTTGGAAGATGCGAATGAGGCAATATATTCGCATGATTGACTACACCATCTGGGAGGTTGTTGAGAAGGATGATACTTTACCTAAGAAGGGTGCTGATGGACAGGTTGTTGGAATTGTGAGTGAGATTGATAAGGCTCAAAGGAAGCTGGAGATAAAGGCTCATAGTATTCTCAGTATGGGAATACCTAATGAGTTTGAATTGGACTTCCAAGAGTATGAGATTGTTAAGGAGCTTATGGATGCACTTGAAACAAGATTTGTTGGTAATGATGGTACCAGAAAATCTAGGAAGAACATGCTCAAGCACCAACTTGAAAACTTCACTACTCTTAGTGGAGAAAAACTTGATGGAACCTATAGCAGACTGCAGAATCTCATAAGTCAATTGAAATTGATGGACTATAAAGTTGCTCAAGAAGATATTAATCTTAAGTTCATCGGAAGCTTGTCACCAGAATGGGCTATGCATACAGTTGTGTGGAGAAATAAAGATGATTTTGAAAAGATGACCCTGGACAATCTCTACAACAATTTGAAGCTTTATGAGTCTGAAAACAATATTACTGGCTCATCATCATCTACACAGAACATTGCTTTTGTGTCTACAAGCCATAGGAGTTCTCAGGAAGCTTCCACTGCTGCTTATGAAGTTTCCATTGCTATCGCTAATGATACCACTGTTAGTGATAACATTAGTGATGGTGCCATATGTGCTTTTCTAGCTGATCTGACAACTAGTGTTACAGTGCTAAACCAGGATCTGGATCAAATTGATCCTGATGATCTTAAAGAAATCAATCTTCAATGGCAAATGGCAATGCTAACATTGCAAGCTAGGAGGTTTCTAAGGAGAACTGGCAGACAGGTCAAGTATGATGGTCAAAGAAAGGCTGGGTTTGACAAAAGCATGATGGAGTGCTTCAACTGCAAAAAGAAGGGCACTTTGTAAGGAGTGTAGGGCTCCTAAGAGGATGAATGATAACTTCAAGAAGGCACACAAGAACCAAAGCCTTCCTCGGCTTTGGTAGCTCAAGATGGACTTGGAGACAATGACCGGGTGATCAAATTGAGGAAGGACCCAATCTTGCTTTCACGGCTAGTGAAGCTTCCAAAGTGCAAAACTTTGCACTCATGGCTTATCTTGCATCATCTTACGGTTTCGACAATCGAGGTATCAAATAATTCAAATAGTTCTGTTTGTTCTTACAAATCTTGTCAAGATACTTGAAGGTCGAAAGCAATCATAGAAAGTCTTAAGAAAGAAGTAGACAGACCGGCATTAGATAACTTAGGTTATAAAGTTGGTCTTAAGAGTGTTGAAGAACAACTTGAGTTTTATAAAAAGAGTGAATTTGAATATGTAGATCAAATCAACATTCTAGGTGGTGAGGTTGACCTTAGAGATAGGGAAATCAAGGTTCTTAAACAGAAACTTGAAGAAGCTGAATGTGTAAAACAAGAAGCCATAGAAGAGAAAGAAATTCATATAGTTAAAGTTGACATATTAACTTATGCTTCTGATGTTGTAAACAACTCTATTACAAAGAACTTAATGAAAAAGGGGTTTGGGATAGGTTACAATCATGTTCCACCTCCAATGAAAAGTGGTTATGCACCACCCACAAAAGAGTTGTCCTTTAGCAGTGAGTTTAGCTTCAACAAATCTGTAAGTGAGAATAGTGAAAACATGTCACCTAAGGTAGGTTCTGATAGGTCATCTGATGGTCCAATCATTGAAGATTTGGAGTAAGATTCTGAGGATGAGAGGTCTGAGTCAACACAGCCTGAAAAGAAAGAAAATGTTAAAACTGTTGATTCTAAACAAGCCAACCTTTTGCCTAGATTTGGAGCACAGATCTCTAGGAGAGTTGTAGGGTATAATGAGATTCCTAGGGACCAGATGAAAAGATACAAACCTAGGGGTAGTCAAAGAAACTTTAATGGCTTAATCTCAAATAGATTAGGGGATGAGTTTCACTGTGTTAAAAAGGCTTGTTTTACATGTGGTAGTTTTGAGCATTTACAGAGAAACTGTTATAAAAACCAACCACAAGTTTGGAATCAATTGAGGAGGGTGAATCATAAAAACTTTTCAAAGCAAACAATCCCTCACCCAAACAGAAACATGGTTCCTAAAGCAGTGTTAATGAGGAATGGTAAAACAAAATCTATAATCACTGCTGCACCTAAATGGGTTCCAACCACTGCTAAGCAAAATGTTTCCACTGCTAAGTAGAATGTCACCACTCTTGAGACAAAATAAATTTTAAGCGTACCAAAGGTGATAACATCACATGGTTGGAAGCCATTTCTATCTTTGAAAGGCCTCAACTTGTTGGCAATGGAAACCAAAGACCAATGTCTTAGAACATGTCAACAATGCATCAATGAACTTAAAGAAATTTGAATATGTTGATGCACAAGGCAGACCCAAGTCAGTGTTGACTTGGGTCCCCAAAAGAAACTAACTTTTCTAATTTCATGTGCAGGGCAATTTACAAGATGAAATACAAGATAAAGGAATTTTGAGAGTGGTTGATCTGGGCACATGACATGGGATGGGAGTAACCTTGAGGATTTTGAAGCTTTTGATGGAGGTTATGTGGCATTTGATAATGATTCAAAGGAAGGAAAGATTCTTGGCAGAGGAACAATCAGAACAGGGAAATTGGACTTTGAAAAAGTATATCTGGTACAAGGACTGAAGTATAATTTATTCAGTGTTTCCCAGATGTATGATAAAAAGAACTGGGTACTTTTTGGGGAAACTGAATGTGTGGTGTTATCTCCGGACTTCAAAATGCCTAATGAAAGATGTCATTCCTAATAGATCCCTAACCTGTTTGTTTGCTAAGGCATCTATTGATGAGTCAAAATTATGGCATAGAAGGCTAGATCACCTAAACTTTAATACAATCAATAAATTGGTGAAGGGGAACTTAGTTAGAGGTTTACCTTCTAAGGTTTTTGAAAGTAAAGATCTTTATGTGACTTGTCCAAAAGGTAAACAACATAGAGCCTCTTGTAAGACCAAGACTGTGAACACCATTACTCAACCACTTTTTATATTACACATGGACTTATTTGGTCCCACATTTGTTAAGAGTTTAAATCATAAGCAGTATTGCCTAGTTATCACTGATGATTATAGCAGATTTTCTTGGGTTTACTTTCTGGTAGCTAAGAGTTAAACTAGCAATGTTGCAAAAATCGTGAATCGGTAGTCAGGCGGTCGACCACCCTGCAGCGAGTAATCGGTCAAGTCGGGATTAATCGGATTGGCATTTCCTGCAGTTTTTTGGTATTTCGAGAGCAAACTAAAAATCTTAACCGATTCCAAGCTTGCTATGTTTCCAAACCTTAATAAAAGGCTCCAATTCTGATTATGATGCCCATTGTGCGTTATAAGTGAAATATACGATCCCCAAGTTAAGTATAATGCCTATATTATTATTATTTTTAAAATGACCGATTTGCCCGATTCGGCCGATTTTTTACCGATTCGGCGATTTTTTGACTGCTTAGTCTCGATTTTTATCTTAAGCCAATTTTGCGACCGATTTTCAAAAATCGACAAGGTACTCGGCCGATTAACGATTAATCGACCGAGTTGACCGAATTTTGCAACATTGGAAACTAGTGAGATTCTTAAGAGTGTCGTCACTAAGATAGAAAATAGAGTGAACCATAAGGTCAAAGTAATCAGATGTGATAATGGGCGAGTTTAAAAATGATGTCATGAATCAGTTTTGTGTGGATAAGGGTATTGAAAGGCAGTTCTTCGTTGCTAGGACACCTCAACAAAATGGTGTGGTGAAAGGAAAAATCGAACACTAATTGAGGTTGCAAGAACAATGTTATCTCGAATCTAACTTACCAACTACCTTTTAAATGAACTCAGTAGGAACTGCATGGTATGTGCATAATAGAAGAAAGGTAGTAAAGCCTCATAACAAGACCCCTATGAGCTGTTACATGGTAGGAAGTCTATGATAGATTTCCTAAAACCTTTTGGGTGTCCTGTTACTATCTTGAATACCATAGATCACCTAGGAAAATTTGAGGAAAATGCAGATGAGGGATACTTTATTGGCTATTCTTTCAGTAGTAAAGCCTTTAGGATATACACTAGGAGGACCAGGATAGTTGAAGAGAATCTACATGTTAGGTTCAATGAAGAAACTCCTAGTGTTGAGACAAAAGGATCAGAGTGGCTGTTTAATATTGATATGCTAACCAAGTCTATGAATTATGAGCCTATCAATGCAAGTACATCCACTAATGTTGATGCAGGTACACAAAAGGATTCTAATGCAGGAATAAATTCTAAGGAAGCTGAACCTCCAAAGGAATTCTATTTGATTGAGAAGTGGAAAGCTGGTCCTGTCAAACCCATCATTGAAAAGCAGAGTCCCTCATAAGGTGATGGTTTGAATTCAAGGAACAAGGTCGATCATCATCAAGATAAAGATGAGTTGTCTCATGATAACTCAGTGTCGGTAGAAGAAATTGAAAAGTAGATGAAAAGCACTGCCATGCCAAATTCTACCACTGCTAGTTCAACTGAATCCCCTGCTGCAAGTACATATGGCAGTCCTTTCTTTGGAAACACTGCTAGGCCACTAGTTGATTCAGAGGAGTATCCTACTGACCTTGACATGCCAGACTTGGAAGAAAGTGATACTCCCACAGATGATGAAAACATGGATGACTATTTCAAAGATGCTGATATTACTAATTTGGAGCCAGTCATCATAGAAAGTCCAATTCCTACCACCAGAGTTCATAAGAATCATCCCAAAGAACAAATACTTGGAAATTTGAATACACCAGTTCAAACAAGAAGCAAGACTCAAAACACTAAAACCTTTCCTGAACAAGGTTTCTTTGCAAGGTCACTTTACAAAAGGAACAATCATCAAGACCTGCAAAACTGTTTGTTTGCTTGCTTTTTGTCACAGAAGGAGCCCAAAAGAGTTGAAGAAGCATTAGGAGAAGAAGGTTAGATTGAATCAATGCAAGAGGAACTGTTACAATTCAAACTTCAAGAAGTATGGACACTGGTTCATCTGCCTAATGGCAAGAGGGCTATTGGAACTAAATGGGTATTAAGAAACAAAAAGGATGAAAGGGGTATTGTGGTGAGGAATAAATCAAGGTTGGTTGCTCAAGGATACACAAAAACTGAAGGATTAGATTATGATGAAGTATTTGCACCTGTTGCCAGAATTGAAGCTATCAGACTGTTTTTGGCATATACTTCATTCAAAAATTTTGTGGTGTATCAAATGGATGTTAAGAGTGCCTTTCTGTATGGTACTATTGAAGAGGAGGTTTATGTTTGTCAACCTCCTGGTTTTGAAGATCCTGATCATCCTAATAAGGTCTACAGGGTGAAGAAGGCTATGTATGGATTGCATCAAGCTCTAAGGGCATGGTATGATTGCCTTTCTACTTATTTGATGGACAATGGATTTAAGAGAGGACTGATTGACAAGACATTGTTCATAAGGAAGCACAAGGATGATATATTGCTAGTTCAGGTTTATGTTAATGACATCATCTTTGGCTCAACAAATAAGGAGATGTGCAAGGATTTTGAGAAACTTATGCATGATAAGTTTTAGATGAGTTCTATGGGTGAACTCACTTTCTTTTTGGGGCTACAGGTTCAACAAAGGGCCGATGGACTTTTCATTAGTCAAGAAAAGTATGTAGTAGATATTTTGAAGAAATTTTGCTTTTAGGATGTCAAGAGTGCTAGTACACCCATGGAAACATAGAAACCACTGCTACCTGATGATGGAAGTCCCAGAGTTGATGTGAAGTTGTATAGATCAATGATTGGATCTTTGATGTATCTCACTGCTTCTAGGCTAGATATTATGTTCTCAGTATGTGTGTGTGCAAGATTCCAAGTTACACCAAATACATCACACATCAATGAAGTGAAGAGGATCTTTAGATACCTTAAGGGTCATCCTAAATGGGCCTTTGGTATTCTAAGGATTCAGCTTTTAATTTGGTGGCCTATACAGACAGTGATTATGCTGGAGGTAGTTTGGACAGAAAGTCTACTACTGAAGGGTGTCAATTTTTGGGAAGCAGGCTAATCTCATGGCAGTGTAAGAAGCAAACTATTCTAGCCAATTCCATCACTGAAGCTGAGTATGTGGCTGCTGCAAGTTGTTGTGGTCAAGTGCTTTGGATTCAAAATCAATTGTTGGACTTTGGGTACAATTTTATGCATACTACGATTTACATTGACAATAACAATACAATCTGCATCATTAAAAATCCAGTTTTGCATTCTAGAACTAAACATATTGAGATTAGGCATCATTTTATTAGAGATTGTAATGAGAAAAGGTTAATTCAAATGGTTAAAATCTATACTGACTTCAATGTTGCTAATCTTCTCACTAAAGCTTTTGATGTGGGGAGGTTTTAGTATCTTGTAGTTAGTATTGGTATGATACATCTCTAAGTCTCAAATTTGTTTTGTAATAGTTTGTAAAATGAATGTACTGCTATTGGTAGATCTTAGTACTGCTAGTTTAGTCTTATCCATTGCTTGTTATTTTTGTTCCCACTAACAATTTTGCACAAAAAAAAGTAAAAGCACAATCAGTAAGTAGCAATGGACATTAAAGGAAACATGGCACTATTATTCATTGATAAACTGCATCCTAAGATGCAGTGGTACAACCATGCCTATTCTTACTACCATCATAAGAGTACATCCAAAGACAACCACTATGGACTACCATCAAGAGACTACTCCCTTGTCCTCTTTCCTAATCCCCATGCTGGCATGCTTTGCTTCACTCATCTTCCCCCAATCACAGCCCATACTTTTGGGCTAGGAAGACCCATAACTTGCTCTCTTTTAAGGGGTACTGATGAGGAAGGACCAGATGGCTGTGCTGAAGCTGCAAGGAGTGATTGAAGAGGTGGAGTTGAGAGTGGTTCATGTGGTGGAATCTCTGCCAGTGGAGGAACAATCAACACTCTGTAGGAAGCTTCATCATCTGTGTCCTCATAAGGTAACACATAGCTTGGCATGGAGCTCAATTCAGAACTTGTTCCTTTCATGATAACTTCTTGGGGTACTGGTTGAATAGCAGGATGTCCAGCTGGAGCAGTGTTTGTACTCATGTAGGTGATTGATGTGTTCTTTGGGGGAAAATAGTTTTCCCATGTGCTGTTAGAAGATGGAATTTTTGAAGAGTCAGAGGAGATCTCAATGGGATTGCTTGAGTTACTCATTTTGGTAATGTTTTGGGACTGGTTTTTGAGATAGTGGTTTCTAGAGAGAAGATTTTTGGGAATGTAAGTGCTATGTGTGGTTTGTGGGTGATATGTTCTTAAATAGAGTTAAAGAGAAAATCAGCGAGTTAAATGTTTGGATGGTGTGAGTTGTTGTGAAGTAAATGAAGTCTTTGACTTAAGGTGGACGAGTAATGACTTGGAGTTGACTATTTGACTGGGTGCTTAGCACATTGTATAAGCACTGCCAGTACATATTATGTAACCACTTCTAGTTATTCCTAAATACTGCTAACCTTAACCAAGATGTAGTGTTTGGTTTGTGTTTGTGACATGGAGGTTTGAAGGAGCTTTTGTACATTCTGGAGCTTTTGGCATTTGTAGAAGTAGCTGATAAAAAAATAAAAATAAATAAAAAATAGTGTATCTTTTGTAATCCTTAAAATCAATGCATGATATCCCTAAATTTGGCAAAGAGGTCTTAGTCAAATGTTTCCACTGCTGGTGTCATCTATCCACTGCTAGTTGTGGTCTATCCACTGCTAGTGTAGTTTTGTTGAATATGGAAACTCAAGGGGCTGTTCTGTAACATCTTGGTGATAACGTATTTAATCCCCAATTCATTGCCGATCATTAAATTGGTCATTCAAACACTCACAATTGGCGCTTTACACAAACCTTAACCACTCCCAACTATTCTTTCACAAATCCTACAACTTATTCATTCACAATACACAATGGCAACTGCATATTCTACAACCCACAACCTTGTAGCATACTTAGTCAAGAACAACCATTCTGAAGGCTTCCATGAGATGATTGATTTCATCAATCACAGTCCAATACACTTCGCATTAACTGTGGAACATGTCATTGCTAAATAATACATTCATCAATTTTGGTGGACTATTGAGATTCAAGAGAGGAATGGAGAAGAGGTTCTTAGGGCTGTAGTGGATGAAAAGGAGATTCTAGTCACAGAGGAGGTGATTAGAGGAGTTTTGAAGCTGGAAGATGCTGAAGGGGTTGTTAATTTGTCTAATGATGAGATATTTGAAGGATTGGAGAGAATGGGTTATGATAGAAGAGGGGATAGGATAAAGTTTCACATAGGTATGTTTTCACCTCAATGGAAGTTTTTGATCCATACCTTGTTCATGTGTGTAAGCAATAAGACTACTGGTTTTGATGAGTTTCCCTTTAAAATTTCAAGTGCTATCATCTGTCTATCACAAGGAAGGGTATTCAATTGGTCTAGGATGATATTTGATGGTTTTCTGAAGAACATTAAGGAACATGGCAAATACTATTTATATCATAGATTTGTTCAATTGATAGTAGAAAGTCAAATCACAGATCCCATTCCACATAAAAGAAAGTATGATATACTTCATATGCTTCCAAAGGTGTTTGCCCATATGAAGAAGAACAATCTACATTTTTCAGGGATCATTACACCTTTGTTTCCTCACATGCTTAAATTGCTAGAAATTGTAGAGGAGGAGAATCCACAACCCAACCCATCAACTGCTGAACCCACTGCTATCACATCTGAACCCACTGCTAACCCATCTGAACCCACTGCTGAACCCTTACCATTAACAACAGAACCCAAAAGAATCTTAGTTCAAAGAAGGATGAGGAAGGGCACCAAGCTACCTCAGGCTGGTGTTAGTGGTGTAGTTAATGTAGGATCTTGGTTTGTTAAATAAGAGGTGCGGCGTCTAGGGTTAAGAGTTTAGAGAGAGAAAGTGGGAGAGGATGGGAACCCTAAAGAGACAAAGAAAAATATATTATGAAGGTCCAACCCTTTGCCTTGGAGGCAAAGGGTATTTATAAGGTACAAGCTTAGACGCCTCTAAAAGGGCATGGATCGGGCATACAGGGGTAAAGACCGTCCGTCCTCCACGTGTTACATAGTAATCTAAATACTAACACCGAATTACTACGACTACGAGCTTTCTAATGAGTATACATACTTGAGGTGACCGACACTTTAAGTCTTGGATTTACTAAATCCTAACAATCTCCCCCAAGGAGGTCACCTCAACTTACAATGATTACAAGCGATATAACATTTCATTGTTCTTGGATTTCTTTGATTAAGCACTTTTGTTCTTTAGCTCGTAGTCTTTGATTCATCATGTTCGCATGTTTTGAGATATCGAGTGGAGGTCTTAAACCGATCCACGGGATGTTAGAGTATATGAACCAAATTGAGATAATCGACATGATAAATCTCGACTCTTCCATTGTGGTGTTGATAGTATGTGATGTTGTGACTTTTGACCGACATGCTCACATTCGGATCATGATAACTTCTTATCGAGTAGTGGAAGCTTTAGGCGATTCATGATATTTGGCAAAGATGTAGCGAAGCATGGAGTGAAAATATCGAGGCATTGATACACTTATCATGATTTCTTGAGAAATGAATGTATTGTGTGAGCATGCGGCTATGGATTGACCGCTTCATTCGAGCAAATGCAAACGTCGGTGTTCCCGCATAAAACAGATTAGTAATAAAGCACACAAAAGTGTCTTTGATCACTTTTGTTGAATTGAGGTACACGCCCACGGTTCCCGTTGAACAAGACAAGTACCGCTCGTGATCGTATAACTCAAGAATTTCCTTGACAGGGTTTCGCGGTGCTCTAGTTGTTCTCAAACCGAACGCCTCAAAGAAGACAACACGGAGTGAGTGAACCAAATGAATAGAGATTCACCGATTGATGAAAAGTGATTTGAGAACAATCGTGTATTGCTTTATAGAAAGTGTTTTGCAATACCACGAAGGTTTTATGGAAAATCAATTATCAATTATTAATACCCTTTAATTTTGAAACATTAATACACAGTCGATGTGCTATGGAAAAGAACTTTTAAGCACAACGACTGGTTTTTCAAAGGTATCCGTCAATCCATAACCTGAACCAAGGTTGATTCAAGATTGAATCGCCCCATCGTTTCTATCCAGTTGTCACAAGCTTGATCTTTTGCAAGATATCACATGTCACCTACCAGGAGCTTGTTTGATGTTGGCTCCAGAAGGCTTTCCATCTTCATTGTGAATATGTATGCATATCACTCAGATGTTCTGGCAGTACCACAAGGATAATGTGTAGGACTCAAGATATAATCTCTCTTTCCATATTGTGTGAAACAGAGAGTCTTCATTGAAAGTTTCCTAAGGAGATTTATTGATGATCTCGTGGCTCTAGACTCAATTTGTGCATATTTGGATCCCAGATCGGAGACTAGGGAGAGGGTCTCTTCTTCAATATCAACAATCTCTAAGAGAAAGTCGATAGATAATGTCGATTCCCCAGTGAGAATGAAACATGTCCTTTTAAGAGGAACTTGAGTGGTTTGGGAAGTTGAAGTGCGATGCGTCCGGGTCCATGACGTCTTGTCTTGATCGATGTTACCTTGGTGACCACCGTAGCAAATGAATTAAACCCTTTACGCCCTAAGGTTGAATAATTGGAGGGCTATTTGTTTTCAAATTTTTCTCATTCAATTCTTTTCATTCTTTCACCCCTTCAAGCTTACGAGACATCATAGCTAGAATCTTGTTGGGTTTATTCCATTACTAGCTCGACTCGATCCGCACTCTTCCCATATCTCATTATTCTCCTTTTATCATCATACCTAAGGACTTCTACACTAACTAGTGGATTGTCCCTGGGTAGATCCCTCCGGTTCTGGCGGATCATGGGAACAAATACCTAACCTTATCATCCTTATATCACCATACATAAAGTAAAGTTGGTCGGTCTATTTGGTATTGTTCATCTGCCATAGGAACCAATTGAAAACCATTTGAAAATCAATCCAGATATGTTAGGAATTGGAAATTCCATGATAAAGTGTCGGTCACCCCAATTATAGTCTAGCATATGTTAGCTCGTAGATTTGTAGTTATTTACGTTATGTAGTAGTTTATTATTTAATTTGTAGCGTAGAATAGTGTAGTGCAACACCATGGAGGAAGGACGGGTCTTTACCCACTGTATACCTGATCCACAGGCCGATAGGAGGTCGTTATGTTTGTAACTATAAATACCCCTTCCATCCATGGAAGGGGTGGTGCTTTTAATCTAATATTCCATACTTTTGTGTAAACCTCTAGCAAGAACACCCTCTCTCTCTAATTTCTCTCTCTAAAATGGTAAACATGTATTTTGATCTCCCAAGACCACCCGAATCATCAAACACAATAATATTTGGATCCCAACAATTGGTACCAGAGCCAAGGTTGTGTTGTTTGTAATGATTCGAATAGTTTTTATATGTTTTTTTGTGTTTAAGTGGTTTTGCGTGGTTAAAACAGATTGGCTGTTGGTTTTTATGAGGTGATAACATGTGGTTTTGTTAGTATGAATCGGTTTTTATGTGGTTTTGATATTATGAATGCTTTTGATACTCGTATGGTTTTATATGAATCACGGTGATGTCTTTGATGTTCTTGCTAGAGACTTGGTCATGTTCTTGCTAGAGACTTGGTCATCTTCTTGCTAGAGACTTGGTCATGTTTATGTCCAGATTCATGGTTTGGTCAAATGTCACATGGTCAAATATTTGTCCAAACAGTTATGTACATCTCCTTTCTTATGATATTTTTGTACTAAAAGTGATATTTCAAGTGGTCAAACAGCAGTTAAATTAATAAGTCGTCTGGTCATATTATTGGAGGTCATTATTTATATGGTCAAAAGGTTACACTTTTATGCAAGTTTTTCTGGGTAAATATGAAGATGGTCGGAATAATGGTCGGAAAACCCATCGGAAAAATGTCAAAAATTCTTACTAGCGACTTGTATGTATTCTGTCCAGATTCACTGAATTTGTTAGCGACTTGATTTGAATCATAAGGTGTAGTGACTTGTATATGTGCTAGCAACTTGCCTTGAGTATTTACTCATGGTAGCGTGTTGAGTTATGTAGCGAGTTGTGTAAACCTTATTGACCTAGCGACTTATATTGATAAGTTAGCAACTTGGACTCAGTTAGCGAGTTGAAGTTTTTGACTTTTGAGTCAAAAAGTCATAGCGACTTGGTTTGAAAAATCAGGTAGCGACTTGGTTTGATAAATTAGGTAGCGACTTGGTTTGAAAAAATTGGCTAGCGACTTGCTTATGAATAATGTAGCGACTTGGACTGGTTTGACTTTTGAGTCAAACTGAAATATGGTTAGCAAGTTGTTTTGGACAGAAAGGATGAAGAAGAATACAGACCACGACCATGTTGACTCATACTAGACCATGACCACATGACTCAAACGACCTCAGATTCATCCATACATCATCAGTCTATACCAAGACCTCACAACAAGTCTCACAACATGTACTACTATCTCATGCCAACAACTATGACTCGAGTAACATTGAGACTCAAAACTCATCAAATATGCTAACCTCTCATGATCTCAGTTTGCTCGTTTATAATGACATCATGACCATCAAGGGCCGATATCCACGACATACATCATAGATCCAATATTCGACACATGAAATAAAAAGAAACAAGCATGTCCGATCTCAGCTTTGCTCATTTTGTGTGTGGTTTCTACAAACACATAGATCTCACAGGATCTATACACAAACAAGCTTGTGCCTCATAGATCAATCTAGGAGTTTACTCCTTTTTAAATATCCGAATTTTAAGATAAGACAACCAACAAATTGTTAATTGGCTTTTCTTGATTCGTTTAAGACTCACAAACAAGAAGGGTCAATTAAATACCTACCTGTGATTGTTCCAAGGAGCTCGTTGCCTTCTCTAAATACTTACCCATGCCATCCCTGTGGCTCAACTCGTTGAAATCAAGGGCCCCTTAGCTTCGAGCCAACCCTGTGGCATTCATAAGGATGCAGTCTTGGTTGTGGGTTGCTGCATCGTAATATTCATGTCCTTAGGGTTTGTCAATTTGTGTTGAAATGGTTATTAGCTGTTGATGATCTGAGAAGGGGGCGGATTTTTTATGTAATTAGGGTTGGAGGGTTTGAGGATCTATTTTGATTGAAGTATTATGAGTGAGATGAGATAGGAGATGTGAGAACGTTTGGTTTGTGATGGGGGCGGACAGTTGCTGAAATATGTTTAGGGTTTGTGTGAGAATAATTAGGGTATGTCAACTTATATATCGTTATCTCACTTATAAGTACTTGGTCGTTGGAATGGGATTTGATGGACTTGGGCCTTAGCTTCTCAATCCTGCTTTGGCTATTGATCATGGGCCTTGTCACTTGGACGAGTTTGATATTGGGCATGCATGTAAACGTGGACCTTAGTCTCATTAAGGAATTTAGCAGTGTTTTCTGTTATGCGAATTGTGTCTTTCACATTCTTTTAAGACAATTTGTGAGATTGATAATCACTTTTATGGATTTGTTGGGCTTAACGTGAATTGGGGTTAGAAGTTTATTATTCAAAGTCGTTTAATCTCTTTGGTATTGGACTTTAACGACTAGAGTATCTCAAGTATATTTCTAAGCCCGAATTTTTTTGAAAATTTGGTACATCATTATTTTGGGCAACGGTCTTAATTGAGCTTCTTCCACCTGAGATTAATTATTTTGGGTTGAGATTATTCGGGTTCAGTTGTCGTATCTACCATGCTAGTCATCATCTAGTGGTAGTCTAGCTAGTTTGAATAACCTGTGTGATGACTCGGATTTGGGTGTTGGTCGGTTGGGCATCTCAAAAGTTGGATCATTTATATGAGATTTGATGTTATGAGGTCTATATGAGATTTGATCATGTGATTTGGTATGATGCTTAATTGTTATGAGGTTGACACTTTGGTTATACATTTTCACGAAAAATTGTATGCCACGGCTCGAATTGTTATTGAACAAAGTTGACTACGGGGTTGTTTGGACGATATTTCTTATTTGAATTTGAAGTGAGATTTTTTTTCTGGGCGCGTTTACTTATTTTCGTCTTCTTCCTTTCTACCCTTCCTCGAAGATGACTTGTTTGAGCGTTAATAAAGGATGATAAAGACTTGGCTGTTTAGTTGCGTTTGTGATTCTTTCTCACTTAACCCACAACGTAGCTATCACTTCGATGTCTCACCCGGTTGAGAATGTCAAGAGGTTTTGTACATTGGGTACACCGCTTCTTCTTCACAAGGATTAGAACAAGTTTAAGTAACAAATCTGGGGAATTCTACTTCATGATCAAGTTTGGAATATCGGGTTTGCTTCTCCATGTGGTCACAGCAACAGCCGACAAAATGCGTGAATGATGTGTTTACCAATGTGTTTATTGGATGGTTGATGATATTGATGATGTTGGATATTGAACCGTTAATGAACAGCTGCATGTTCCTCTAAAACAAATATTCTCTTAAACCAAAGTCGTCGTAACACATTCAAGCTGACATTGTTTACGGTTTTGTCTTGATTTTGTAAAATCCCGCGAAAGAACCTATTTCTCGGTTTAAATCATAGACTTGTAAAATCCCGTGACAATGGAAACATCCCGGTATTAGTAAAGTGCATTTCGGATCTATCTTACGGTTTATTCTTGGTTTTGTAAAATCCGAAAAAACTATTTCTGGTTTAAACCATAGAGTTGTAAAATCCCGTAATGATGGAACCATCTTGGAGAAGAGAAAGTTTAATTTTGGATCTTACTTGATGCTGATGCTACAGTTTCTGCTTCAAAGAAGGGATAAAAGGGTGTACTTCATGAATTGGGTGTGTGTTTGGATATTCGTCATGGCGGTTTGGTTTCTTCAAAGTTTTACGGGGTTATGCTCATTAAACCATGATCGGGATGAAACCATTATCATAGTTCATTTAAATGTCTAAGAAGGCTAGATTTGAGTTGTTTAGAAAATGTGACAACGGCGTTAATTCACTATTATTTATTTGAGGTTGAAGTAAAATATCACGGGCGAGTGTACTTAGTATCTGAAGATATCGGGGATGGTTGGATGAAGATTCTTCTAGATCCTTGTTCGAGCTTATTATCAAAAATAAAGACTTGGAAATCTAGTTATTGTTGGGTGTCTTTTACCTTTTCTTTTACCACTTGGGGGATTTTGGCTCATACCACCACAAAATAACTATCACTTTAAGGAGTTACGTTGTAGTGCTCAGTGTCACATTCAATTGTGGATTTTTAAGAGGTAATGTACGTCTATTACTTGATGGTTGGTTGGTTGAAGAGTATAGAGTACTTAGAGATTCAAATGGGCATGAAGTCTCGACACCGCTCTTTGTTACATATGTGCAAGTTTAAGTTACGAGTTTGGGTTAGTTTACTTCAGGGTCAAATTCATCATATTGGGTTTTCTCCATCAGCTGTCACTACAAAGAGCCTACTGAATGATAATGGGGTTGATTACATGTTTTGCTAAGAGAGCTGAAAAGAGAGAGATTATGACGTTTGAACACAACAGTTCAAGCCTCGTTCTCTAAAGAAAAGAAAAGTGTACGTCTCAGTGCGCTTTATCTTGGAAAGAAGAGAAATCTTCTTATGACGTTTGAAAACAACAGTTCAAGCCTCGTTCTCTAAAGAAAAGAAAAGTGTACGTCTCAGTGCGCTTTATCTTGGAAAGAAGAGAAATCTTCTTATGACGTTTGAATACTTCATTTCAAGCCTCGTTCTCTAAAGAAAAGAAAAGTGTACGCTTGAGGCGCTTTATCTTCAAGAAGAGAAATCTTCTTATTATGACCATTCTCATCAACATGCTTCATACTTTTCCATGCGCTTGGTCATCAAGTGAACCGGCTACCAACGATTGTTTTCTCATTCCACTTGCTCGATTATAATGAAGATGGCGACATCATGTGCTTATTTTGCGGAGAGAAGTGTGAATAGAACATTCGGATGATTTTCACTTATTTAATCAAGAATAGCAACTCCGCTTGCAATTCTTGAGGGGAGAAAGTGTGAATATACTTGCATGGTTGATTATTATTTGAGAATTTAAATGGTCATACGGCTCTAAACTCATGTAAGAACCGAGCTTCTTCTTATCGGGTAATCTTCACATGGAGTTTCTTCTTAAGAGCCGTTAGTTGACATCTTCATGTCGATATGAGGTTATTGACAAAGTGCTTCGGTTAATGCTTCACGTGCACATCAACATGATGATTCCGAACAACCTTCATTCTTGTTTGATGTGATTGTTTGCTTGGTGTTACCATTTCGTGTTCGTTGGCCTGATTGTCGATTTCCTTGATGAACATCTTTCGTTCTTGTTTCATTGGGAGGATTTTAGTTAAGGGATTTGCAAGATGTAAGTTGATTGGGATGCTTTTTGGTGATGTTCTTGTTTTGGTGAGTTGAAGATGTTAACTATCTATTCCCAACCGGACAATCTAGAAGAAGGTCGAGTCTACGCCTATTCTACATTTTCGCTACATGTTAGAAGACTAAAAGACGAGTTGCGCTTGATTATCAAAAGACTTCTTCTTAATCGGTCATTCATCATACAGATTGTCGGTTTAGGGAGAGCACTAATTGGGGAGAGTGATATGTCGAATTTAAGCCCTAATTAGACTTGCTCATATTCTTCAACAAGTAGATTCCACAAGAGTTCAAGTGTTCTTCTCAACAAATTTCTAGTATACGGGCTTACAAAGTGTTGCTTGATTACAAGTATCAAAACTAGCAAGGGGAAGGAGACCCGTAACTAAACGCGAGTAATCTTGATGAGCTTAATACTTCTAAGTGATTGAAGATATCCCGAAGACTATTGTCATTACCGCAGAGAAACTCAAGGTTTGACTCATGGCGTTTGTGTTTATTTCAACTATGTGGGGAAGAGATGTTAGAGAATGTTTCAAGATATAAGAGGTACATTGGTGTGTGATGATCTCGATGTTATCGCAATCATCGGGGAGAGAAATTGTGTACATTGGGGATGCTCAATTTGTTTTACTTGAGGGCTTAATATGTGATTCGGAGATATAATCACTTATTCGGTGTTGACATCCGCAGAGATTGTCACCCGCAGAGATAATCGGTGATTCGCCTCGCTTCTTCAATGTTATCGGTTGTTCTCTCTTTGGGAATGTGTACTGGTCCTTGAGCTTCATACACGATCATCGGGAAGAAAGCCATTGTTTACCACAAACATTGGGAGGTGTTTTCCTTCCGCATGATGTGTATTCGGGAGAGTTCTTGAATATTGGTGTACTTCGGTTCTTGAGCTTCATACACATTCATCGTGACGAAAGATGTGAACATTGGGAGTTGTTCTTCATTGCCCTCATGATGTGTATTCGGGAGAGTTCTTGAGCATTATACAAAGAGACCGATCGCATCAATTCAACTACTAGGGGAATTGTTCTCTTGACACCTTTTGGAATGGATCGCCTGACGTCGGTTGAAAAGGAAATTTGAGAAGATTGTTTTATGTGTGGATGATACGATCGTTTCTTCTTGTTGATGATATAACCTCGAACGAAGAATCACGGTGATTATACTTGAAAGGAGCAATGAATTTATGATAATGGTGTGCTTCTCATGCACTGGCTAAGGCAAGCTTGAAATAGAGCTTCAAATCAGCTTTCGGCTATAGGATTTTCGGTTTGAGGAAGTCGCCAAAGTCTCACTTTCGATGGTTCTATTTCTTTCTTCGATTCAAGAGCCCCGAAGCTTTGGTGGTGAATGTTTAAGAGATGATGACTTCTATCTTCTACAACGGGTCGCTTGATATCCTTATCTCGGTACTCGTATCATCATCTTCTTAAACTATATCATCTACTCTATCCTTGTAAATACTTATTCGAAAAACAAAATACAAAAATATAAAACCTACAAAAAGAAAATAGAAAAATATAAAACCAACAAAATCCATAAAAATCGAAAATTTGAAAAGACCAAAATATTGTTTTTCTAAGACATGTCTTCGGTATCGATAACATCTACGGTCTTAGAAATGTCATTCAATAATGGCACGGACCATAGATGAAGTTCGAGCAGAGGTGTAAATATTCTTTTCAAAACATGTCAAAATTATGGCTTACGCTTACTTCGACCGTGACCAGCGCTTAAACCATGGCTTGCTATTATTTCGATAGCAACCCGCTCTTTAAAGAAAGGAAAGTCTCGCTAAACATATTTTCAAATATTTCGCACTTTTCTTAAAAAAATTTAAGGAAAGTATGTCAAGGATCATTGCTCCTACACAAATGTTTTTCCGTCTAAAATTTCTTCAAAAAAATATTTGTTGTTTTCAAAAATGGTGGAAAATGAGTTGCTTGAAAATCTATCAGATTCAGAGTTTTTATAAAATTTGCAAACTCAATCAATGACTTCAGCGCTTTTAATCTTTCCAGAAAATGAGTCATTGATTGAGGGGGAGAATGTTTTCAAATTTATATCATCTAACGGGCTTTCTTAATTATCATCGTGCTTAATTGAAAATGATGTTAACCTATGTTGAAGGACTAGGTGCCTAGGATATGATTGTTAGGATTAGATGATTAGAGTTTGATGAACACATTATTCCCATGCCTTTACATGATCTGATTGATATGTTGAATTGACTTTTATTAGTCGATTGATGTTTGGGTGATGTCGACCACCATATATTTGTATGTGTGTTTACTAACATATGCAGGTATACTGGTATATAAGAATGTTCCCGATCCGGATCCCACAATTGAAGATGATTGGATGCCGAAAGGAAAGGGTAACTATTTCTTGGGTTGACAAATGAAGAAACGGAGCTTAATTGGACTTCAATGGAGAGTTGGCATAAATGCAACGTAAGAGGTGTCACTGCTTCAGCAGATGGTTTTCTTCAGCAAGTGAAGAAACGGAGCTTAATTTGACCTTAGTTGGCATTCAAAATGCAACGTAAGGAGAAGTCTCACTGCATCAGCAGACGGTTTTTCTTCCAAGCCCTACAGCAACAACAAAAGCTTCTCAACCACCCAACGTATCTTTGTGCAGGACACCATTTTCTAAAAATTTGATTAAATTGTTTTGAAAATGGAAAATATTGTTTTGAAAATTAATTGGACTAAATCTCGAAAATCACCGGACTTTATTTTATCAAAACTTAAGTCACTCAATCAACGACTTCGGTCATCGATTGAGGGGGAGAGTGATTTTATTTAAAGTATTTTCAAACAATATATCTTCAAAAGAGTCCGTGTGTATGTTAAAATGTGGTGATCTAAAGATTTAATGTTATGTCATGGTATGATTTTCTTTAAAACTTAAAGATCTTACAAAATGAAATTTTTTCTGTTCTTGTTTGATTGTGAAATTGTTTTATTTTACTTAAAGATCGTTTAAAAACTCTCATACCTGACACTAAAAATCTTTAATGTCTAGAGTTGGTCCATCTCAGTCAATTTCAAAAATTAAATCTTGCCACATCTTTCCCCTAAAATTTTCTAAATGATTTAAATCTTTTGGGATCACAAATCTCAATTGGTTTGAAATTTTTGATCGGGGGAGAGATAGTGATTTAAATCTTTTATATGTTTAAATGGAATTGGTTTTAGTCCTTTATAGGCACTCCTGCCTCCATGTGCCAAACGATTTCATATATACAATGCGCATGTTGAGGAGGAGGATTTATCCAAAAACAAGATGAGTATTTAAACCTGGCCACATATTCTCCCATGTTTTCCAAACATGATTAAATCACTTGAGATCCAAAATCTCAAAGGGTTTGATATTTTTGATCGGGGGAGAATTTGTGATTTAATAATGAAACTTGGTATATGATGATCGATTTGATGAAAATGTGCAGTCGCTCTCTCATATGTGCTAAAAGCTTTCGAATCTCAAGCACATTTTGAGGAGGAGCATAACTATCGAGGTACAAAAACTTTTAAAATTATTTATAAAGTACCTTGATTGAGTTATCAAATGGTTTTCTTAAAGGTTTTGTGATCGTGGATGCGTTTCAAAGAACTCTTTCCTCTATGTGATAAAATGATTTCAAATATCCTATGCACATATTGAGGGGAGAATTTACCAAAGAAATTCAAATGGTTTTCTAAGAAATTGTGATCAAGAAATTATTTCAAAGAAATTATTTCAAAGAACTCTTGCCTCCATGTGCCAAACAATTTCAATATCATATGCACATGTTGAGGGGATCATTTGTAAAATGATCAAAACTATTAAGGTACAAAATACTTTGATCTCGTATCACAAGTACCTTGATTGTTTTTCCAAATGATTTTTCAATTGGTTTCATGGAAGAATGAACTGCACTAAAAGACCCACCATTTTACTTTATGTATGGAGTTATAAGGATGGTGAGGTTAGGTATTAGTTCCCACGATCCGCCGAACCGGAGGGATCTACCCAGGGACAATCCACTAGTTAGTGTAGAGTCCTTAGGTATATTGAAAAAGGAGAAAATGAGAATATGGGAAGAGTGCGGATGAGACAGAGCTAGTAATCGAATAAACCCAACAAGGTTCTAGTAATGAAGTCTCGGTAAGCAATCAAGGGGTTGAAGAATGAAAAAGAAATGAATATGAAAAGGGTGAAAAGAAATAGCCTCCAATAATTCAACCTTAGGGCGAACCGAGTTTAATTCATATGCTACTGGGCGTTTACTAAGGTAACATCGGTATTGAAGACAAGACGTCATGGACCCAAAGGACGACCGCACTAAAACTTCCCAAGCTACTCAAGTTCCTCTTAAAAGGGCTTGTTTCATTCTCACGGGAACCTACATAATCTATAGACTTTCTCTTAGAGATTGTTGATATTGAAGAAGAGACCCTCTCCCTAGTCTCCGCACAGAACCAAATGAGCACTATTGAGTCTAGAGCCAAGAGATCATCCACAATATCTCGTTAGGACACTAAATTCTTGAAGACTTGCTTTTCACACAATGTGGAAAGTAAGTATATATTAATAGTCCTACGTATTATCCTTGTGGTATTGCGTAACATCCGAGTGATATGTAAAATATTCAAAATGAAGATGGAAATCCTTCTAGAGCCAACATCAAACAAGCTCTTGGTGGGTGACATGTGAAATCTTGCAAAAGATCAAGCTTGTGACAACTGGATAGAAACGATGGGGCGATTCATTATTGAATCAACCTTGGTCCAGGAATGGAATTGACGAATACTTTTGGAAAAACCGTTCGATGTGCAAACCTTCTTTTCTCTAGCACGTCGAATGTGTACTTATATTTTCAAACACAAAAAGTATCTCTGATTGTAAAAATACTTTTGGAAAAACCGTTCGATGTGCAAATCTTCTTTTCTCTAGCACTTCGAATGTGTACTCTTTTCAAATACAAAAAGTATTTTTGATTGAAAATTGATCTTTCTCATAAAACCTTCGTTGTATTGCAAAACTCTCTATCTTAAGCAATACGCGATTGTTTTTTTAAATCATTTTTCATCAATCAGTGAATCTCAATTCATCGGGTTCACTCACTCGTGTTGTCTTCTTTGAGACGTTCGGTTTGAGAACAACTAGAACATTGCGAAACCCGTCAAGGAGATTCTTAGGAATCCCACCGATCACAGCAAGATTTATACTAATCAACGGGAACCGTGGGCGTGTAACTCAATTTAACGAAATTGATCAAAGACACTTCGTATGTTTTATTGTTAACTGTTGTTTGCGGGTACATTTGGACGGTTGCGGTGATCGAATTGAGGAGTCAATCCAAAGTCGCATGCTCACAAAGATCCACACTTAATTGAAGAAATCATGACGGTGCATAATCTACATAACACGGTTATGATATTTCTATACTATGCTTCTACTACGCTGCCGCAAATATCATGAACCAAGAAAGCTTCCGCTACTCGATGGAAAGATGTCATGATTCAAAAGTGTGAGCATGTCGGTCCGAAAGTCACAACTTCACATGATGGCAACATAATAAAGGGTGATCCGAGATTTCTTGTGGTCGATGATCTCAATGAAAGCTCAAGATCATCAAAGATGTGGATCGTTCAAAGACCTTCACTTAAAGTACAAATCTATGCGGACTTTGAAGAATCGCTACAAAAGCACAAAGATTGCGAAGTGAAGAATTCAAGTCTCTGAGCTCAAGAACATTGTCAAAGAAAGAATGCTAGGATGCAAAATGTATTTCATGGGGTGACCTCCTTGGGGAGATTTTTAGGAATTGAAATTCCATGATAAAGTGTCGGTCACCCCAATTATAGTCTAGCATATGTTAGCTCGTAGATTTGTAGTTATTTACGTTATGTAGTAGTTTATTATTTAATTTGTAGCGTAGAATAGTGTAGTGCAACACCGTGGAGGAAGGACGGTCTTTACCCATCTGTATACACCGATCCACGTGCCGATAGGAGGTCGTTATGTTTGTAACTATAAATACCCTTCCATCCATGGAAGGGTGATGCTTTAATCTAATATTCCATACTTTTGTGTAAACCTCTAGCAAGAACACCTCTCTCTACTTTCTCTCTAAAATGGTAAACATGTATTTTGATCTCCCAAGACCACCCGAATCATCAAACACAATAATATTTGGATCCCAACAAGATACTTGTGATATATTATCAAAGCATTTTGTACCTGAATTGTTTATAATATTTTTAGACCAAGAGCTCCCCCTCAACATGTGCATCAAGTATTTGAAATCGTTTTGCACATGGAGGCAAGAGAAAGAATTAACTTCTTTGATTACCATTTTCTAAAAGATATCAACATCACTTCCCTAATCAAATCAAGAAGATAAAGCATTTTGGGAAGGATGAGGTTTTCATAAGTTGCTCCCCTCAATATGTGTCTTGAGGTTTGAAAGAGTTTTGCACATACAAGAGGAAACCTGCACATTGACCACGTTTCAAAACTTAGTGGTTTAAGATAGATGCTCCCCCTCAACATGTGCATGGAATTTCTTGAAATCATTTGGCACATGTCGGAAGGAGAGCTTGTACATCCTTATAAAACCATTTACCGAATTATCAGATTATATCCAATTTAAATCACAAATTCTCCCCCGATCACAATTATCAAATCCTTTGAGATTTGTGATCTCTTGTAGATTTAAATTGATTTTGAAAGCTTTAAGGAGAATTGTGACTTGATTGTGAAAACTTTTTAATGAGATAAGGATCGGATTTTGAGACTTTAAACTCCGCTGATTAAACATGCATGATTATCTTTTGAAAACAATTGTATGACTAATAACCTTTTGATTTAATTGAAATCATTTTCCCCTCAATCAACGACATATGTTGTTGATTGAGAGATTGATATTTTGACAAACTTTTAGGTCCGTATGATTTTCAAACTTGAGTCCGAGTTATTTTACAAAGCAATTAGTTTTCATTAGATAGCGTATAAATGTTTATAGAGTCGAGCATGAGATTGGAAAAACATGATAAAGCATGGCTCGTTCTTTCTTTTGAAAAGCGGTTACCGTCTCAAATGACAATAAACCAATATTTTTCTCCATCCTGCTTTTTTTTTTTTTTTTTTTAAGATTCGAACTTCATCTAGAGACTCGTGCCATTCTTTGAGTGGCAACTCAAAGTCCGTAGATGTTATCGAACCGACAAGACAAACACAAATAATATATATATATATATATATATTTTTTTTTTTTTTAAGATTTTCAAGATTTTACGATTTTTTATGGATTTTGAAAGGTTTTATAATTTTCTATTTTTGTTTTGTTGGTTTTATATTTTGTATTTGGTTTTGAAAAGATATATACAAAGAATAGATAGAGTCGAACACCTTTACTCCTCGACATCTTCCGAAGACGTTTGAGCGTTTCGTTGAAGGCTCTTTAAGCCTAGTCGTGGAAGAATAAACTCAAAGCGTTCTCGAGAAAGAGCTTTTGTGAAGATGTCGCTAGTTGATATTCGGTCCTTACGAAGTATAGTTCAACTACACCATTTTCCACTTGTTCCCGATGAAGTGATGTCGAATGTCGATGTGCTTTGCTCGAGAGTGTTGAACATTGTTGCAAAGAGAGCAATGGCACTTTTGTTATCACAGACATAGAACTTTGTTGAATACAAAGCCATAGTCAGATAATTGTGATCTCATCCATAAGATTTGAGCACAACACGATGATATGGCTATGTATTCAGCCTCTGTAGATGATATGGAAGTGCTCATTTGTTTCTTTGAGGACTAGCTTACAAGTTTATCACCTAAAAATTGAGCACCACCAGAAGTACTTCGACGTGTATCTTGACATCCTGCATGGTCAGCATCTGCATAGGCCGTTAGTGACATACCGGAGTCCTTCGGATACCAAAGTCCCATATTAATGGTTCCTGGAGATACCGAAGACCCGCTTAACCGCTTCAAGGTGCTTTTTGGTAGGCTTAGCACGATATCTAGCACATATGCATACAACGAACAAATGTCTCGGTCTGGCCGGTGAGGTACATCGTGATCCGATCATACTGATATTTCGCTTGATCTACTATGATCCTTGAGTGGTCCTCATCCGCTTTTGGCCCACCATAGGAGTGTCAACGTGGTCACTTGAGGTAAATCCAAATTTCTTTAATATTTCATTAGCTTATTTTGATTGATTTATAAAAATGCCTCCGGGACTTTGTGAAATTTGTAATCCCAAGAAAATGACATTTGTCCCATCATTGACATTTGAAATTTGGAGCCCATCTCCTTAGAAAACGGTCATTCATTTGGGTCATCGAGGCAAAATAAGATCATCAACATAAATTTGAACGTGAATTAGGTGTTTGCCCGACTTTCGTGAACAATGTTGGATCAATCGCTCCTTTGTCAATCCGATGGATAGAAGAAATTTTGATAGTGTATCATACTATGCCCTGGAGCTTGCTTCGCACTATAAAGGGCCTTTTTCAAGCGATAGACATGAGTAGGATGCTCGATTCACAAAACCTTCCGGTGGTCGATTTAATACCACTTTTAAGATCTCCATTAAGAAATGCGGTTTTCACATCCATCGATACACAACCATGTTTTTGCTAGCAGATTAGCCAAGAAGATTTTGATGGATTCGACACGTCCAACAGAGCAAAAGATTCTTCAAAGTCGATTCTTCTTCTTGACGATAACCTTTAGCAACTAATCGTGCCTTATTTTTCGTAACATCACCGTGCTCATTAAGCTTTACTTTGAAGATCCACTTGAGAGCAATGATCATTGCACAATCGTGAGTCGGTACTAATTCCCATACATCTAGACGATCAAACTCATGTATTTCTTCTTGCATTGCATTAAACCACCGTCCTCGGATACATTGCGCTTTAACATCTTTTGGTTCGATCTTAGAGTAATGAGTTGAAGAAGCACCATAAGGCATCGTGAGCTAATTGTTTTCGAGTTGATACAGACGAGAAGGATTCCAATGATGTTATCCAATGGATGGTTATGTGTCCATTTTCTAAGATGTTCGTGTGGTTGTTGTTGAAGGACCGATGTAGCGTAGTTTATATCCCCGATGAAGATGGTTCGGTGTTGGTTCAGGGCAAAGATGTTTTCAAATGGAGCATCTTTGGGAGTAGCAAAGGGATTAACTTCATCATTGGTGCCGAGACAATTCCATGATGTACATTCGATGATTGATGATTTGTTGATGAGACAGAGTGATCAAGAAGAAGCGCTTCTTGACTTAATGATATTGAAACCAAGAATTGACTTCATTGATGAGATAGAAGCAACCTCGATGATGGAATTGATAAATCGGTGGCACTTGGCTCATAATGTTCATCAAACATTGGATCAAACAGCTTTCTTCAAATCATCTTCGATGGAGGTACATATGGAGTTCTTTGGAGAGGAGTTTGGTACAAGGGATGAACCAATGGGACTATTTTGAAGTGCGGGTCCAGAATCGGATTGTCCTCGGAGCCATTTTCCCGACGACTCATCGAACGTAACGTGAATAGTTTCCATGATATCTCGAGTTCTTTTGTTGTAGATTCGGTAACCCTTCTTGTTTGAGTGTCGATAACGCTACACGCGCTCGCTCGGGTCAAAGGAACTTCCTTTTCGTCAAGCAAGTTTTTCAACACCCTAGGCAAAGGAACCTAATCGCTGTAGTGTAGTATTAGGGGTAAGGCACGGTATTGATATCGCTCTCTAGGGGAATAGTGTCGTTAGGTGAAGTATATGTCGATTTAAGTCTAAAGATGAGGATGATTATTTTGTATTTTTATATTTTATGAATCTCGGTTTTGAGGGAGGGTGGAATTAGTTGCTAGTCAACTATCCCAAAAGGTACTAACTAAATTAGGGGTCTACCAAGAACGTGAAGCGTATCTACTTATGATGTATTACTCCTTGCTAGCTATCCAATTCTACCCACCGAATTGTCACGCCCTGCTGATGGTTGAATTGTCACGCCCTTATTCCTAGTTGCGTTGTGTGTCTAAGGTTGTAGGTATGCTTTCTCCCAACTCTTTGAACTTACCAAAGGGTCTCGCCTACAAAACCCACTAGAGATTATAGACTCCTACCTAAGGCGCTCTTTGGATGGTTTAGCCTACAATTACTCGTAATTATACTCTAAGGTTCACAAAGATGAATCAAGCATTATACACAACGAATGACCTATCGCATTACTAGATCATTAACAATTAAGATAAGAGACAACCAATCAAACAAGAGATGTGGATGCAAGAATTATAAACTAAACCAATTAGACTCATTGAAATTGTCACACCCTAATGATGAAGATAGACACAAGCATCACTAAGAAATCAATAAGATCTAATTAATTATATACAAGTTTCATACAATCATAAGCAAACACTAGGTGAATTAGCCAAGCATAATTAATGAAGAGCAAGCAACAATTGTGATAATTGAAGACATACCATAGGATTGGATTAACAAACAAATCATTACACGATGTTTATGGAGTGTTTGAAACCCTTTAAGTTCTTTGAAAAACACCTACCTAAACCCCGAATCGGACTTAGGGTTTAGGGCTTACAAAAAGTGAAGTTATAATGTTATATTTATAAGCGATTTTCTGTCGGAAAGAGCGACAGCGTCACACTTATAGAGTGACGGCGTCACGACCATTTTTTCAAAGAATTTTAGATTTTCTCATTCGATCGCGTGGCTTTTTGAATCACCTAAACCGAGTTCAGATGCAAAAGTTATGGCCAAAACAAGATCAACTACTTGGCATGTTGTGACTTGATCACTTGTGACGGGCCACCTTGTGGTTGTGACGCCGACCTTCGATCTCGGCCGTGGCTCGATCAAATCTAGGCCGTCCGAGTTACAACGGCCTACTCTTTTAAAGCCCGACGTCGTCACTTGAAAATAGGGTTTTGCCATCGATCGTCACAAAATCCTCCGACGGCGCCGCACTAACACCGACGCCGCCTGCTTTCAGCAGCTTTGAGTGTCTCGATTCGACTTTGGCCATTTTCTTCATATATCCGCCTTTTCGTCCAAATAAGTGCCATTCCAACATTTTGCTTTCAAGAGACCTAAAAAGTGAAAAGGAAAGATATTAAACAATAACGGATACAAAAGTGATCAAATAAGGACTTAAACGACCCTCAAAATGGTACCTTTTAAAACCTTATCAAATATCCCTACACTTGTTATTTGCTTGTCCTCAAGCAAATGTGCTTTTAGCCAATTAATTTATAAGTTAGGGGTCATGAAGCATTAATTCAAAACGGTCCACAACACATATAAGCCCAAGAAAGTCATAACAAGCACGGAATTACATACTAGCACCTCACATGGGGTGTTTGGATACTCACATCTCTCTCGGGTGTATATATGAAATATAACAAATAGGAAATGGAAGATAAACACTCATTAACCGGTCCTAGTACATAGATTACCATAGGCTTGAGAATAGATCAAACCTCCATCGCTTTGGCGTAAGCACCTAGGAAAGACTATCAAAGAGGTCTTTAAAGGGTTGTAATGTTAGGCTTACGGTAGGAAACAAGGGTTTGGTGGGATAGGAAATTTAGTGGTGGTAAGTCAAAAATCTCTATGTTAAATGCATATGAAGAATGGCGTTGCTAAGCCAAGACTCGACACTCTAAACTCTAGATAACTCAAATAAATAAACATAAATTTAAAGGATAGATGTAGGATGGTAGCCGTTTTTTTTTTTTTTTTTTTTTTTTTTTTTTTTTTTTTTTTTTACTCTATTTTTTTCTTTTCTCTTTTCTATTTTTTCGATTTTTTTTTTTTTCCCATACACTTTTACTCTACCATCCTCTAAGATAACATCAAAATACTAGGATTTATAAGCATATCCCTACACTTGAGTTTTTATTACTCTAACACTAATTTGACCCGATTTGAAAAGATCAAAACACTTGGGGTACATTATTACGCAAACAAAGGAATTTGAATTTAACGCTCCTTCCCGTCATTTCATAAACTTTAACTTTTCCCATGAATCCCAATCGTCCCAAAATCAGATACAAAGGATATGACTCGACTTAGCAACTTATGCAAGCAACTAGATAATTGAACTAAGGGTTTGGGGTGATAACAAACATTTGCACTAAAGTGAGTGCATAAGGGTAAGCTAAGGCGATTTGGGTGTATATTTGGGGTGGGGTGTAAACAATGTTTTCATTGATATTTCGAAAACCGAAACATCACGAGAACCGCGAAAAGGATAGGCTCGAGGGGTTAACTAGGGGTATCGTGTACTAAAGATGAGTACAACGCAGCGGGTGTGGGGAATTACTCAACCGATGTGGAAGAAGTAATTATATTACGGGTATCAAACAAGGGTTTATCCTAATGCCTCTTATCATTTAGTTATTCCTAACTACACAAGTGTAGCCTCACTTGCGATCTCGAATGCATCACAAAACAAGTTCTAGAATCTAATAAACTACCGGTTCACACTCTAAGCATTAAAGATGAATGCTTTAATTCCTACTAATCTAAGGGCGATCCTCACATTTTGGTGGAATTTGGGTGGTAAAGGGTTTTGTGCTAGTCATGCAACTTCCTATCCGTGAGACGCTTTTGTTAAGACTAATGGCCCACCCTATATGTCATGAAAAATTTTAAATTTGGTGCCAAAATTACCCTAACCGACATTTTCTCATGGTTTATTACACAATCACAATTGGACAAAGCAAATAATCAAGGATAAGCATAGTTTCAAAGTTCCGCTTTATTTTCCCTCCTACACTTAAACTAAACATTGTCCCCAATGTTCCCGAAGTATCAAAGTTATGATAATTGGAAGGTAATTAAAACGAAGAAACTAGTACTCCCGATTAGCTCGGTAGGATCCGTGTGTGAAGTAGTGGTTAAATCCTTTCCAAGAAGAATTTATGCGTGAAAAGCTCCTCAATCTTATGTAACTTCTTCTTGATAAATTAAACCCGCACACTTGAAGAAAACAAACAACCCAACGCATCAAACCGAACAAAGAAAAATCACAACAAGATGTAATTCCGCACTTAAATAAGATATAATGCTTGTGGAATGGATGTTTGCGATTTTCTAGAAAATTAAGACCGGAAAATTCCAAAATTTATAAGTAGCACGTAAAACGAGAAAAGTAATCGCTTGTTTATGCTCCTTCCCGACGCGTCAGTTGCAATCTCGACACAAAGTTATCCCGACAAAAACTGTCATGATTTTCTCAAAAAATTCGAAAATTTACATCTTTAGAATCGGAAAAATTTCGCAAAACATCCATTATGACTCGATACAAGCATTTGACTCGAACAAACAAACATATATATCTTTTATTTAATTGTTATTCTCATGTTTACGCTTTCTTTTGAAAACGTGTGTAATCCTCCCTACACTTATCCCTTATGTAAAATACCTTTATATGCAATTAAGACGAGGTTAAAAACAAAATAAAGCATTTTACAAATTCAAACATGAGAATAAACAATCAATAAAAGATATACGACACACAAATAAAAATAAAACAAATACACATGGGTTGCCTCCCAAGCGCTTGTTTTTGTTCGAGTCACGAGCCCGACTCTACCCTTATTTAACAGATAAAGGGAAGTTTTCCTACACTTAAGTTTAAGTGCGGGTGATAGTAGCGATACACACCCTTAGGGTGGAAATATGCCACGTGAGGTGAAGGGGGTGTGAATGGCTTCCTTCATCTTAAAACTACCCGGACTAAATTGGTTGATGGATGGGTCGGTTCCTCATTTATTTAAGGATGGAAGTAAAGATTGAGGTTCCGGTTCATCAACACTATGAAATTCCTAGAACTAAGAGTAAGACGAGACTACAAGTATTCAAACCTATATTCTCCAAATATGCTTGGTTCAAATGTTCTACCTCCATTGGGATTCCTAAAGTCTCTTCTACTACTTCCGTAAGTCACGTATGTGTGTATGCCTTAAATGATGGTGGAACTTGTGGGATACCTTGTGGTCTAGACTTTTCACCTTATCCTCAATCACATCTACATCATCTATATGCTCATCATGTGCTATTTCCTTAGGTCGTGATGAAACCAAACTTAGTAATTGATCCAACTTATGGTTTAAAGCTTGGTTGCTTTCCATAATATTTTCACAAATTTGGTCGGCCTCCTAAGGGCCTTACTAACAATAGTTTCTAAACATGGAGGTTGTTCACGAAAGTCTATCCTAGGTGAAGGTTCAAACGAAGCATCGGTTGCACTAGATGAGGTACTTTGTGGGCTTGATGGAATAGTGAAACCTCAAAAGGTTTATGGAGTTGGTTACTTTCTTCCCACCATCTTGAATAATCCGCTTTAGTAATATCATAATTTCTTATGAAAAACCTAATCGCGAATATAGTGGATTCGCTTCTCCATAATGGTGAACGGAAGAGTCAATGGACAAGTTTTACGAACAAAGGCACAAAGAAGGGGATAGACTACAAGGAAGCTAATAATAAAAAAAAAAATCTCACTTGATAGGAATCTTGTGAGTAGACCTAAACGAGATAGAAATCAAGCCTAAACAATAACTATTCCCAGCGTGGCGCCAAAACTTGATAACGCCACACGCGTCGCTCGGGGTCAAAGGAACTTCCTTTCGTCGAGCAAGTTTTTCAACACCCTAGGCGGTGAACCTAATCGTTGTAGTGTAGTATTAGGGGTAAGCCACGGGTATTGATATCGCTCTCTAGGGGAATAGTGTCGTTAGGGTCAAGTATATGTCGATTTAAGTCTAAAGATGAGGATGATTATTTTGTATTTTTATATTTTATGAATCTCGATTTTGGAGGGAGGGTGGAATTAGTTGCTAGTCAACTATCCCAAAAGGTACTAACTAAATTAGGGTCTACTAGTAACGTGAAGCGATCTACTTATGATGTATTACTCTGCTAGCTATCCAATTCTACCCACTTGAATTGTCACGCCCCTGTTGATGGTTGAATTGTCACGCCCTTATTCCTAGTTGCGTTGTGTGTCTAAGGTTGTAGGGTATGCTTTCTCCCAACTCTTTGAACTTACCAAAGGGTCTCGTCTACAAAACCCACTAGAGATTATTGACTCTACTCTAAGGCGCTTTTGATGGTTTAGCCTACAATTACTCGTAATTATACTCTACGGTTCACAAAGATGAATCAAGCATTAAGTACACAACGAATGACCTATCACATTACTAGATCATTAACAATTAAGATAAGAGACAACCAATCAAACAAGAGATGAGGATGCAAGAATTATAAACTAAACCAATTAGACTCATTGAAATTGTCACACCCTAATGATGAAGATAGACACAAGCATCACTAAGAAATCAATAAGATCTAATTAATTATATACAAGTTTCATACAATCATAAGCAAACACTAGGTGAATTAGCCAAGCATAATTAATGAAGAGCAAGCAACAATTGTGATAATTGAAGACATACCATAGGATTGGATTAACAAACAAATCATTACACGATGTTTATGGAGTGTTTGAAACCCTTTAAGTTGTTTGGAAAAACACCTACCTAAACCCCGGAATCGGACTTAGGGTTTAGGGCTTACAAAAGTGAAGTTATAATGTTATATTTATAGGCAAATTTTCTGTCGGCAAAGAGCGATCAAGGTCACACTTATAGAGTGACGGCCACGACCATTTTTTCAAAATTGTAGATTTTCTCGTTCCGGTCGCGTGGCTTTGAATTACCTAAACCGAGTTCAGATGCAAAAGTTATGGCCAAACAAGATCAACTACTTGGCAAGACATGTTGTGACTTGATCGACCTTGTGACGGCCACCTTGTGGTTGTGGACGCCGTCCCTTCGCCTCGACGCCGTCTCGATCAAATCTAGGCCGTCGAGTTACAACGGCCTACTCTTTTAAAGCCCGACGTCGTCACTTGAAAATAGGGTTTTGCCATCAGATCGTCACAAAATCCTCCGACGGGCGCCGCACTTAACACCGACGCCGCCTGCTTTTCGCAGCCTTTGAGTGTCTCGATTCGACTTTGGCCATTTTCTTCATATATCCGCGCTTTTCGTCCAAATAAGTGCCATTCCAAAGATTTTGCTTTTAAGAGACCTAAAAGTGAAAAGGAACGATATTAAGCAATAACGGATACAAAGTGATCAAATAAGGACTTAAACGACCCTCAAAATGGTACCTTTTAAAACCTTATCGTGTGCATAACCTACAAAAACTCCAATGTCTCTTTAGCTCTTAATTTACCTAAATCTTGACCGTCATTTGTTGGATAGCACAAAGCACCAAACACACGAAGATAGGATAAATCGGGTTTTTTTTATGAACAAGTTCATATGGAGTTTTTCCATGAGAGCTATGAATAAGGGAACGATTTTGGGTGTAGCAGTGGGCAATGGCTTCACCCATAGAAACATTGGAACCATCGAATAAATTAGCATTGTTCTTGCGGCTTCCACAAGAGTTCGATTTCGTCTTTCAACTACACCGCTCGTTGAGGAGTTCGTGGAACAATTCTTTGATGACCGATTCCAATACTTTCATAAAATTGACATAAGTCTCGGTTAATCTAACTCGTGCCATTGTCGGCTCGAACAATTCTAACCGTGTTGTTAAGACTAACTCAAGTTGCTTGATAAGTTTGATGATGACAATGGAGTTTCATCCTTAGTCCAAAAGAACTTTACCCAAGTAAATCTAGAGTAGTCATCAACAATGACTAAAATATATCTCTTCCCATTAATCGCTTGCACTCTCATTGGTCCGCATGCATCCATATGAAGGGTATGAAGAACTTCCATTCTCGAGTTTGTGGGTTTTGGTTTGTGAGCATATTTCGTGCTTTTTCCCAATTGGCAAGTCGAACAAAGGTGATCTTTTTCATATTTTAACTGGGTAAGCCTCGACAAGATCCTTTCGGCAAGGTTATTAATGGTGCCAAGTTCAAGTGATTGAGACGACGATGCCATAACCATGACTTTGTTTTCAAGCCTTTGAAAACAAGCGATTGAGAGGACTTCATCATGTCTTCGATAGAGATGGTGTATAGGTTTGAACCACGAGTTCCTCTTAACAATTCCACACCATCAAGTTCTCTAACGAAACAAGTATGTTTTCTAAAAGCCACTTCAAGATCGGAATCACTGTAATTGACCAACAGAGAACAAGTTATGACCAAGACCTTCCACATAGTATACCCGGAAATTACACTATCTCCAACCACATAATCTCCATAACCCATAATAGCTCCAAAATGGTCGTTTCCAAATCTAATCGTCCCGATGAATTTGCTCACGAAGTTCATGAGCATGACCGGTCTCCAATATATGCTTGGAACAACTGAGTCCGTGTACCACGTAACGATTTGAACGATCCGCAGCTGAACACGCACAAGAATGGATAATCGGATAATTGGGATACCCATGCAAGAATGGGTTCCATTTGGTTAGTAATGTTGATTGGGACACCCACATCGTAAATATGAGCAATGGAATCATTAGGAATAGATGCGATCGGTGTTTGTATTTGACCTATTCAAAGTATGTTCACTTCTTAAGGGAATAGTTCTACCAAGAGGCATCCATTTTCTAGTGGGCATTGTCGATTAACCTTATGGCCAACAGTATCCATTGATAACCTATCTTACTAAAAGTTCTTCCCATGGGCTTCCACTGCTTTTCTAACTTTCTTTAGTCTTTGCCTTATTGCCTTCTTAGCATGATATTTTGCTTTAACAATGTTAATCGGAGATTTGACAGCTTTAGAAAAACATTCACACCACATTCATGATTAGTAATGTAATTCAAGCGACATCATTACACGGTTTGCAAATAGTATCGAATTCGAATTAATTACAAGACGCCTATGGCAAATACTAGAATCAACACGATTCGCTTTATTTAGCTCAAACTTAAAGTTCCTAGGTTGGTCTTCTACTCTTCCAATGCACATTCTTAGCTTATAGGTCCTATCATTCCTTGTATTGTCTTGAGATCGTTTGGCATATAAGCATGCATGCCCAATTGCATTATCAAGTGGTTTCTCTAACTTATCCTCTTCAACAATCTCACGGAGACATTCAAGACAATCCTTAAGGGATGAGAAATATGTTTGAATAGTAAGTTTATTGTTCCTAAGATGAGGAGGAACATATTTCACGCATAAAGCATATTTATTACAAGCGGTACCTTTGATCCATCATTCTCCCATTGGTCATTGGCATTTTCCCTTTTACCGGCTCTTCGATTCTCAATTTCCTTTTACAACGAGGTTATTTTTTCATTATTTTTGTTACGAGTGACTTTTATTTTCTCAAATAACTCATTGAAATGACGTTTAACCTTTTCATTTTATTCTAGAAAACTCTCATTTTCCTTTTGTAAAGCATTAACCAAGTTTTGAAGATGAAAATTTTGAGAGTTCCGAGAATCTAAAGGAGGAGGCATTCGGAGCCACCATTGTTCATTTCACCCTTTAATTTAGAGATTTGGGCTTTCAACTTTCTCGATCGTGTTACAATGAGTTTGAATCGCTTCATCACGCTTGTTAATTTGAAAACCGCATCAAACTCGGAGCATCCGAGGATGTCTTGATATTTGAAGTTTTGACATTTTTTTAAGATGTTGATATTTTAGTTGTAAATTAAAATGCTCAACCTCTAGTTTAGAAAGATGTTTAACCAAATTTTCGTGATCATCCAGCCTCAATTTTCTCATTTAGTTTAGAATTAGTTTTTCAAGCTCAATGACACGATCATGGGAGACTTTCGAGCAATGATAATTCATGAAATTGAGAAGCATTAATGGAACAATTTGTAGCAATGTAAAACACATCTTGAGCAATACATTCGAAATAAGATTCTCATTCAAGGTATGCGTGTTCTTCCTCTCAATTTTATTGTATTTTAGTTCTTGCTCATAGTCACCGACTCGACAATCATTGCATCAAATTCCTTTTCCATTTCTTTAATATCGTTGTTTATTCCAATTTTAAGACTCTCAAATTGACCTTTAACTGCTTAAAGAAAGGCATGACCTCGGTTAAATAACATTATTTGGTTTGCTCAAAGCCCCTTTCCCCCGCAAGAATCCCTCGTAGGTGTGATTCTCTTATTACATATTTTCTCAAAATCAACAAACAACTGATAAACAACATATAGGCTGATTAAGGTCCTGCTATTTGTGGCAATAGATCTAGGAACTAGGTTCATTGGTGTATTAGGAGGATACACCATTGCTTTTGGCAATTTCCTAAGGGGAGGGTTAGAAACAACAAGATTCTCTTCTTTTTGCTTATCTAAATCCATTTTCTAGAACATTTGTTCAGGAGTTAGAAGTGTCTGAGTCTTAAACTTGTTTAAGGAGATCCAGTTTTCCTTAGTGTAATCATGAGGTTTGATCGTTATGTTATTCTTTTTACACTCGGGATTTTCAAACTTCTTTTTCATTTTCTCCCTAGTGACTTCATCTGATTTTTTATCTTCCTCAGTGCACTCAACGCAGCTAGGTTTCTTCCTAGGCTTAAGGATTTCATTACCATCAATTAAGTACCTTATGAGCAGCTCTAGCCTTTTTAATAACCTCTGGACTTGGTTCCTCAACAAGGGGAACGCTATGCTTATCGCTAAGACTCTATGCTTAGTGATCATGTGAGCAATCAATGGTATTCCTTGTACGCATAACTTATTCTCAAGTTTGTTTTTCAAAGTTCTTAGATTGGAAAAATCATTCAAAAGTTTTGATTCCTTAGCATTGAATTCTTGCTTAAGCATTCTCACATTTTCTTGAAGTTCTTGTTTTGCTTAGCGCTTTAGAAAGCTTTTCTTGTAAGGAGTTTAACTCTTGTTTTAATACTTCTTCTCTAAAATTACTTTTTCTAATAATTGTATGCAATTTGGTTATCCATATCCCGCCACGGGTAGTTAACTCAAACTTAGCACTGCTCATAAATAGCAACTTGTTCCTTATAGGTATTGAGCTCGGTGGTCAAAGAATCATCAGCACAAATGCAAGGTATTCATCCGCATGCATTCATTGTTAATTGCGTAAGATTCATCACTAGGTACAACAAGACATCATCTTGTTCCACATATTGTTCATATGGGATAACATTGTTATTTCGATATTTTCAATATCCGACTCAATGACTTCGAGATTGTACTTCATGGTGAATCTTTTGCACATCAACCACATCATATAGTTTGAGTACCTCTTTAATGATGGATTCCTTGGATGGACTGGCTTGTTGAGATGAAGAGGTCATTGGAGAGATATTAGCCATGAAGATAGTTTGTGCACATGGTTCATCATCAACGCCCGAGTCAAATTCATCACGATCGCAACTTGAAAGGCGCTGATTGTTCTCGAGCAAAGATGCATCGTTGTTCGTCCACATCTCCATCAAATGTTCTAGGATTCCGTCACCAAGAACAATAGCTCCTCTTTATTCAACATTACACCATTATCTTGTGCTTGAACCAACAACATCTTGTCCTCAAGTATTCTGCGCTTTGAGGGCGTTTTGGTTGAGTATAGTTCCTAGCAAAGTGCCCTTCTCCACCACAAGCTTGTAGCACTTGATTGGCTTTGCTTGACCACGGTTTCCATTCCTTCCCCACTCAATTTGCAAGATAGCCTCTACCACTCCATCTCTTCCTTGTTCGCATCGCTTTCTTGAATTGGTTGTACAAAGAACCTTCCATCTCTCGACCAAAGCATGGTTGTGTAGATCGGATGCGATCGATTTCATTGTTAGTGTGAAGTCTGTTGGTATGTGGGGAGAAGGTTAAGTTTTGTTTAACCATAAAAGCCAATTTATTGATAAAGTGCTCCATGACTTCATCGTAATTAGGTTGCTTATATCCCGAATCGTGAATGGGCTTGTGATTATCATTTCCAGCTGGGTGTGATATGTGATGCTTTGGTGAAGAATGCAGCTTGTATCATTTGATGAGCTTGTTTCTCCGGTTGAGATTTGAATTGTTCAAGAATCCTTTTTCAAACATAGCATGTTTCTCATTCAAGAAGGAAGGCATACAATTGCTTATAGTTTGTGTTCTTTAGTCCTTTGGTAAGCTTCATCAAGTGACAAACTTGTGCCATTCGGGATTCATGTTGTTTACTTAATTTTGAGTTCAAATTAATGTTTGGCATAGTCATCTTGATATTCCTCATATCATTCACCGCCTTGTGGAATCTCACGTAGTATTCATAAACACTCTCTCGTGTTTCATCTTAAAGTGTTCAAATTCATCATACAACAGTGATTCTCTGTCTTCGATAGTCAATTCGTAACCCGAGAAAGCATCTTGACATTATCCCATACCGCCTTAGCTTCGTGTTGTGATTGATCACCTTGTAGATGTCTTTAGGAAGACCCCGTAGTATGATATTAGAAGCCCCGATATCGAGATCAAATCTATTTTTCTTTATCACTCACCATCATATGTCTTTGGTCCGTTTAACCCAAAGATCATTGTTCCATCTCGTCAGATCAATTATGTCTCTTGTAGTCTCAACCCGACACGGTCCTTCATCAATTGACTTAAGTATGTTAACCCCATTTTATTTTCCCAAGCAATACAACGATTCTTTGTGACTGTGACTCATAGTCGCTTCTATCAAGCATGGAGGACTAGTATCGATCCTCGCACTTGCACATCATCAAGAACGGAAGACATGTTTAAATTCTACGGATTTTACAAATCTTTGACTTAACCGGAAATAGATTCTTTCACGGATTTTACAAAATCAAGAGATAAACCGTAAAACTTATACACTTATGCGTAGATGAGAGCTTACGCGTGAGACGTTAGCTTACTTGAACTTACAACTTACTTGTAGACACAAGATTACTCAGAGACGTAGTTTACGCAGAGACTAAAGCTTACGCCAGAGAGTTTTAGGGTAAAATGCTTAAGTTTATGCGTAAACCAAAGCTTAGGCGTAAGAACCTTATGCGTAAGTTTCCTTAGGCGTAAGAAGAAGCTTATGCGTAAGAAAAAGCTTATGCGTAAGAATTGTTACGCGTAAGTTTTATGCTTATGCGTAAAATTAGGTTTTACCTAAAATCGATCTCTTACACTTCACAAGGTACGAGATATCCAAAGTCAAGTGTTTTTCGTGCTTATCCAAGCAAGAAGAACACCGAGTAACCACCGTAAATGAAGATCAAGTGAAAAATTCCTTACGCGTAGGATTAGGGTTTCATATGCGTAGGAAGTACAATTTACAAACACGCTTTTATGATCAAAACGTTAAGACAACCAGATAAAGATGATAACACGACCTTAAAAACACCAAAACAACAAGTCTCAAAGATCAAAATCACTGTTCTCTCTTACGCGTAGATCCGTACACCCTTATCCAAACACTCTTAAAAACCAAGAAAAACTTGTAAAGTTTAAAAATTTTTGCAAGAAACTGAAAGTTTAATACACAATAAACCTTAACCCACAAGAATCTTGAATTTAAACGTGAAAAATTAGAAGCTTTAAAGATCCAAAACTACCATATACTAGATATCAAATTTACGCAGAAACAACCTTAACCCAAACAATAACAATCAAACCAAGAACATGAGATGGATAAACCTTGGCTCTTGATACCATTTGTAGGATCTTGGTTTGTTAAACAAGAGGTGCGGCGCCTAGGGTTAAGAGTTTAGAGAGAAAGTGGGAGAGGATGGGAACCCTAAAGAGACAAAGAAAATATATTATGAGGTCCAACCCTTTGCCTTGGAGGCAAAGGGTATTTATAGGGTACAAGCTTAGACGCCTAAAAGGTCAGGATCGCATAAAGTGGGTAAAGACATCGTCCGCCTCCACGGTGTTACATAGTAATCTAAATACTAACACTGAACTACTACGACTACGAGCTTTCTAACGAGTATACATACTTGAGGTGACCGACACTTTAAGTACTGGATTTACTAAATCCTAACAGTTAATGAGGTTGTCACACGAGGTGAAGGTGACATGATTGGAAGGGCTTCCACTACTGACTCAGGCTTAGATGCTGAGCAGGGCAGTGGAATCATAAGTAAGTCTCAACCTTTGGCAACTCCTAATGTTGAGAGTTCTTGGATCTAGACTCAATTATGCATATTTGGTTCCTGTGCCGGAGACTACAGAGAGGGTCTCCTTCTTCAATATCAACAAACTCTAAGAGAAAGTCGATAGATAATGTCGGTTCCCGTGAGAATGAAACAAGTCCTTTAAGAGGAGCTTGAGTGGTTTGGGAAGTTGAAGTGCAAGGTCCATCGGGTACATGACGCCTTGTCTTCAATATCGATGTTACCTTGGTAACCACCAAGAGTATATGAATTGAACCCGGTTTACGCCCTAAGGTTGAATAAATGGAGGGCTATTTCTTTTCACCCTTTTTCACATTCAATTCTTTTCATTCTTCAACCCTTCAAGCTTACCAAAACTTCACAACTAGAACCTTGTTGGGTTTATTCCAAGATTAGCTCGGCTTTTAGTCCGCACTCTTCCCATATCTCATTTTTCTCCTTTTTTTCAATATACCTAAGGACTCTACACTATCAAGTGGTTTTGTCCTCGGTAGATCCGTCCGGTTCAAGCGGATCATTGGACCTCAACCTAACCTTATCATCCTTATATCACCATGCATAAAGTAAAGTTGGTCGGTCTTTTGGTATTGATCTTCCGCCTTGAAACCAATTGAAAACCATTTGAAAATAATCCAGATACTTGTGATATATTATCAAAGCATTTTGTACCGAATTGTTTTGATATTTTAGAAATGCTCCCTTAACATATGCATAAAATTCGTAAATTGTTTAGCACATGGAGGCAAGAGATCTTCTAAATCGTTAGATTAAGAATGAAAGGTCCAATCTTTTGATTAACATTTTCTAAAATGATCATCATCACTTCCCAATCAATTTGAGTAGATTAAGCATTTTGAGGAAGGATGAGGTTTTCAACAGTTTGCTCCCTCAATATGTGCCTCAAGTTTGAAAGAGTTTTGCACATATTAGAGGGAACTCGAACTTAGAGACAATTCAATCACGCTTCAATAATTTAAGGTTTAAAGTAGATGCTCCCTCAACATGTGCATGGAAAATTTGAAATCGCTTGTCACATGCGGGAGGAAAACTTACAAACACTTATGAACCCATTTATTGAATTATCGCTTAAATCTAATTTAAATCACAAATTCTCCCCGATCACAATTATCAAATCTTTTGAGATTTGTGATCTCTCAGAGATTTAAATTAATTTTGAAAGCTTTTGAGGAGAATCATGACTTTCTTATGAAAACATTTTTAACGATAAGGATCGGATTTTGAGACTTTAAGCTCCATAGATTAAACATGCATGATTATCTTTTGAAAACAATTGTATGACAAATAACCTTTTGATTGAAATCATTCTCCCCCTCAATCAATGACATAAGTTGTTGATTGAGAGATAGATATTTTGACAAATGTTAAGTCCAGATGATTTACAACAATAGAGTACGAGTTATTTTTCAAAGCAATTAGTTTTCATTAGATTGAAAACAATTGTTTATAGAATCAGAGCATGAGATTTGAAAAAGCAAGATAAAGCATGGCTATGTTCTTTTTTAGAAAAGCGGGTTACTGCCTGAAATGACAATAAACCATATATTTCACTTTCTCTAAATATATATATATATATATATATATATATATAATAAACGAATATATACATTCGACCAACATCTAAAGACCTGTGTCACTCTTTGACTGACAGCACAAAGACCGTAGATATTAATCAAATTAAGAAAGATATGACAAAAAGACAATATTTTTTGAGATTTTATGAAAGATTTTATATTTTACTATTTGCTTTTTGTAGGTTTTGTAATTTTGTATTTTGGTTTTTGAATAAATATGTACACAGAGATGGATGAAGAAAGACCTTTACTCCTCGACTTCCTCCTGAAGACATTTGAGTGTTTTCGGTTGAAGGCTTTTCAAGCCAAGTCGTGGAAGAATAAACTCAAACGCTCTCTTGGAAGAGCTTTGGTGAAGATGTCTGCTAACCGGTATTCGACTTTACAAAATAGAGTTCCACCACACCGCTTTCCACTTGCTCCTGGATGAAATGATGTCGAATGTCGATGTGCTTTGCTCTTGAATGTTGAACATTGTTGCTTGAGAGAACAACAAGACTTTTATTATCACAAGACAGTAGGGATTTTGTTGAATTCAAAGCCATAGTCGATAATTGGGATCTCATCCAAAGGATTTGAGCACAACACAATGACATGGTTATGTATTCACCTGTAGAGGAAATAGAAGTACTCATTTTCTTCTTTGACAACCACCACAAGCTTATCACCCAAAACTCGAGCACCTCCTCGATGTACTTCGACGTATCTTGACATCCTGCATGATCAAGATTCGCATAGGTCGTTAGTGACATACCGGTGTCCTTCGGGTACCATAGTCCCATATTGATGGTTCCTTGGAGATACCAAAGACCCGCTTAACCACTTCAAGGTGCTTTTAGTTGGCTTAGCACGATATCTAGCACACATGCACACAAAGAAACAAGATGTCCGGTCTACTAGTCCGTGAGGTACATCGTGATCCAATCATACTACGATATTTCGTTTGATCTACCATGATCCTTGAGTGGTCCTCATCCAACTTGGTACGCTTCAATCATGGAAGTGTCAACGATGTCACATGAAATAAATCCAAATTTCTTTAAGATCTCATTTGCATATTTAGATTGATTTATAAAATGCCTCCGGGACTTTGTGAAATTTGTAATCCCAAGAAAATGACATTTGTCCCATCATTGACATTTGAAATTTGGAACCCATTTCTTTTGAAAACGATCATTCATTGGGGTCATCGAGGCAAAGATAATATCATCAACATAAATCAACGTGAATTAAATGTTTGCCTCGACTTTACGGTGAACAATGTCGGATCAATCGCTCCCTTGTCAATCCAAGAGATAGAAGAAACTTTGACAACAGATCATACCATGCTCTAGGAGCTTGCTTCAAACCGTAAAGGGCCTTTTTCAAGCGATAGACATAAGTAGGATGCTCGATTCACAAAACCCTCTCGTCGGTCGACGAAACCACCTCTTTCAAATCACCATTAAGAAAGGCGCTTTCACATCCATCCGATATACGACCATGTTCTTACTAGCGCATTAGCCAAGAAGATTCGATAGCTTCGATACAAGCAACGTGAGCAAAAGATTCCTCAAAGTCAATACCTTCTTCTTGACGATATCCTTTAGCCACTAACCTAGCCTTATTTTTCAAAGATATCACCATGCTCATCAAGCTTCACTTTGAAGATCCACTTTAGAGCAATGATCATAGCACAGTCTGGAGCAGGTACTAATTCCCATACATCTAATTGATTAAACTCATGAATTTCTTCTTGCATGGCATTGAACCAGCTGTCTTCATTCATCGCATTTTTAACATCTTTAGGTTCGATCTTAGAGAGTACGGAGTTGAAGAAGCACCATAAGGCATCAGTAGCAAGTTGTTTACGAGTGCATTCAGGACAAGAAGGGTTTCCAATGATGTTGTCCAATGGGTGATCATGTGTCCATTTTCTAAGGTGTTCATGTGGTGGTTGTTGTAGAACTGAAGTAGCAGAGTCGATGGTTCCCGATCAAGATGGTTCGATGATGAATCGAGAGCAAATATATTTTCAAATGGAGCATCTTCGGAGTAGCAAAGGGATTAACTTCATCTTGTGAATTAGAAGCAATTCCTTGATGTACGCCGGTGATTGAAGGTTTGTTGATGAGATCGATTGATCGCCAGCAGCGCTCGACTTAATGACATAGAAACCAAGGATTGACTTCATTGACGGGATGAAGCGACCTCGATGATGGGATTGATAGATCATTAGCAGCTTGGTTCATAATGTTCATCAAACATTGGATCAAATAGTTTCTTCAAATCATCTTCAAGGAGGTACATAAGGAGTTATCGGCGAGGAGCCGTAAACAAGAGTAGAACCGATGGGACTACATGATGATGCGGGTCCAGAATCGAGTTGTCTGGAGCCATTGGACCGTCACTCATCGAACGTAACGTGAATAGTTTCCATGATATTTCGGGTTCTTTTGTTGTAGATTCGTATCCCTTTTGTTTGGTGCATATCCTACAAATACTCCAATGTCCGCTTTCGGTTTAAGTTTGCCTTAGTCTTGACCCTCATTAGTTGGATAACACAATGCACCAAACACACGAAGGAATGATAAATTAGGTTTTCTATTGTGGACAAGTTCATATGGAGTTTTTCCATGAGCAAAGGTGAATTAGGGATCGATTTTGAGTGTAGCATGCAAGTGGCAATGGCTTCACCCAGAGAAACATTGGAACCTTTGAGTAAATTAGCATAGTTCTTGCGGCTTCACAAGAGTTCGATTTCGCCTTTCAACTACACCGCTCGTTGAGGAGTTTGTGAACACTTATTTGATGACCGATTCCAACACTTTCATAAAAATCACTAAGTTGTTTATTAACAAACTCGCCCATTGTCGGTTCGGATGATTCTCGGTTTTGTTAAGTCGAACTCGCAACTGCTTGATAAGTTTGATGATGATATCCGAGTTTCATCATTTGTCCTTAGAACTTGACCCGTGTGAATCGAGAGTAATCATCAACCATAACTAACACATATTTCTTCCCAAAGATATTCTCAGACTCTCATGGGTCCACATAAATCCATGTGTATTGTATGAAGAACTTCAGAATTGAGTTTGTTGTTTTGGGTTTGTGGGCATATTTCTTGCTTTTTCCCAATTGGCATGCCGAACAAAGATGATCCTTTTCATACTTTAGTCTAGGTAAACCTACAACTAAGTCCTTTCGAGAGATCATTGATGGTGCCAAGTTCAAGTGATTGAGACGACGACGCCATAACCATGACTTTGTTTCAAGCCTTGACAATAAGCGATTGGAGAAGACTTCATCATATCTTCGATGGAGATGGTGTATAGATTTGACCCACATGTTCCTCTTAAAGTTCTTTACCATCAAGTTCTCTAACGAAGAAAGTATGTTTTCGAAAGCCACTTCTAGATCGTAATCACGTAATCGACCGACGAGAGAATAAGTTATGACCAAGACCTTCTACGTAATATACCCGGAGATAACACTATCTCCGACAACATAATCTCCATAACCCATAATTGCACCAAATGATCATTCCGAATCTAACGGTCCCGATGAATTTACTTACAAGTTCATGAGCCGCGACCGGTCTCCAATATATGTTTGGAACGACCGAGTCCGTGTACCACGTAATCGATTTGAACGATCCGCAGCTGAACACGCATAAGAATGGATAATCGGATAATTGGGATCCCCATGTAAGAATGGGTTCCATTTGGTTAGTAATGTGATTGGAACACCCACATCGAAGTAGAAACAATGGAATCATCGAAATAGATGCGAGGTTAGTATCCAGATTTGACCTATTCGTAGTATGTTCACTTCTTAAGGGAATAGTTCTACCAAGAGGCATCCATTTTCTAGTGGCCATTGTCTTAGCAAATTGAGGGCGTAACCGATTAACTTTATGGCCAAAAGGTATCCATTGATAACCTATCTTATTAAATGTTCTTCCCGGGGTTTCCACCGCTTTTCTAACTTTCTTTCGCTTTTGCCTTTTAGCCTTCTTAGCTTGATTTTTAACATTATGCTTTTAATCGGGCATTTGACAACATTAGACAAATCATTCATACCACATTCAAGATTAGTAACAAACTACGCAATCATCATTACATGTTTTGCCAAAAGTAGTAGAATTCGCATTAATTACAGTACACTTAGAGCTAACACTAGAATCAACACGATTTGTTTTATTCAAATTCTCCCTACAGTGATCTTCTACTTTCTTCCAATGCACAATTTTAGCTTGCGAGGTCCTATCATTCCTTGTATTACCTTGAGACTTTGACCTGCTCGCTTTAATGTTACTGATTACTCCTGTAGAGGGAATGGGAACATTAGTTGGTTTTGCTACTTTTTTCCTTTCCTGTTTTGATGTGTTGGGATGTGTACTATTTGAAGGCACACTGAGGTTCACTTTCATAACATTGGGCATTGAATGAGTTGTATACATGGCACTAGGCATAGAACAAGGTATCAAGGGATTGATTTGCTCACCTAAGGTTTTAGGGCATATTGTAATTAAGCATTATAGAAGTTCTTGAGATCGTTTGGCATATAAGCATGCATGGCCAATTGCATTATCAAGTGGTTTCTCTAACTTATCCTCTTCTACAATCTCACGAAGACATTCTAGGCTGTCCTTAAGGTATGAGAAATATGTTTGAATAGCAAGTTTGTTATTCCTAAGATGAGGAGGAACATATTTCATAGACAAAGCATATTTATTACGTATATGCACCTTTGAAGCACCATTCTCCCCATTTGTCATTGGCATTTTCCTTTACCGACTCTTCAGATTCTCAATTTCCTTTTGCAACGGGTTATTTGTTCATTATTTTTATTACGAGTGACTTTTATTGACTCAAATAACTCATTGAAATGACGTTTAACCTTTTTAATTTCTTCTAGAAAACTCTCATTTTCCTTTTGTAAAGCATTGACCAAGTTTTGAAGATGAAAATTTTGAGAATTTCGAGAATCTAAGGGAGGAGGCATTTGGGAGCCAATACATTGTTCATTTCACCCTTTAATTGAGAAATTTGGGCTTTCGACTTTCGATCGTGTTATAATGAGCTCGAACTGCTCATCACGCTTGCTAATTTCAAAAACGCATCAAATTCAGAACATCCAAAGATGTCTTGATATTTGAGGTTTTAACATTTTCTTTCGGATGTTGATATTTTAATTGCAAAGCCGATGCTCAATTTCTAATTTAGAAAACTGTTTCACCAGTTATCATGATCATCCTGTTCAACCTTATCATGCGCTTTAGAGTTAGTTTTTCAAGCTCAATGACACGATCATGGGAGACTTTCGTAGCAACAGATAATTCATGAAATTGAGAAGCATTAATGGAACAATTTGTAGCAATGTAAAACACATCTTGAGCAATACATTCGAAATAAGATTCTCATTCAAGGTATGCAAGTTCTTCCTCTCAAACTCATTATATTTTAGTTCTCGCTCATAGTCACTAACCCGAACAATCATCGATCAAATCCTTTTCCATTTCTTTAATATCTAAGTCCATCCCTTTTAAGACTCTCAAATTGACCTTTTAATTGTTTAAAGAAAGGCATGACCTCGCTTAAATAGCATTCTTTAGTTTGCTCAAAACCCTTTCCCTTAAATTATCCCAATGGGTGTGATCCTTTTCTTACAAGTTTTCAAAATCAACAAATAATTGAAAGATAACATATTGACCGATTAAGGTCTTGCTTTTAGTCGCAATAGTTCTAGGAACTAGATGCATTGGTGTATTTGGAGGATACACGTCGTCAAGCCATTTTCCTAAGGGAGGGTTTGTAACAACAAGATTCTCTCGCTTTTGCTTATCTAAATCTTTTTCCGAACACTTGTTCGAGAGTTAACAACGCTTGAGGCTTAAACTTGTTCAAGGAATCCAGTTTTCCTTCTTGTAATCATGGGGTTTGATCGTTATGTTATTCTTTTACATTCGTGATCTTCTAGCTTCTTATTCATTTTCACCCTAGATGCATCATCTACTTTTCTATCTTCCTCGGCACTCAACTCAACTAGGTTTCGCCTAGGTTTAAGAATCTCATTTCCATCATAGATCACCTTATTAGCACTCTAGCATTTTTAATGACCTCGATTTAGTTCCTCAACAAGGGTAATGCTATGCTTATCGCTAAAACTCTATGCTTAGTGATCAAGTGAGCAAATCAATGGTATTCCTTGTACGCATAACTTATTTTCTAGCTTGTTTTTCAAAGTTTTTAGATTGAAAAATCATTCAAAAGTTTTGATTCCTTAGCATTGAATTCTTGCTTAAGCATTTTAACATTTTCTTGAAGTTCCTGCTTTTGCTTAGCGCTTTAGAAAGCTTTTCTTGTAAGGAGTTTAACTCTTATTTTAAGACTTCTTCTCTAAAGTTACTTTTTCTAATAACTCATACGCATTTGGTCATCCATCTCCGCTCACGGTGGTTAATTCAAACTTGGCACATTGTTCATAAATGGCCACTCGCTCTTTATAGGCATTAAGTTCGTAGATAACAGAATCATTAGGGCACATGCAATGCATTCATAAAAACATAGTCATCATTGATCGCGAAGATGCATCACTTGGTACAATCTCACTTTCACTTTGTTTCACATATTGATCATATGGGACAACATTGATATTACCCATATTTTCAATATCTCGACTCAATAGTTTCAGCTTGATTGTACTTTGTCATGCATCTTTTGCACATCAAGATCATCGATAGTTTAATACCTCGAAATGATTTTGTCTTTAGATGGACCACTTGTGGTGATGAAGAGACTTTAGAAGGGACCATTGGAGAAATGATAGCCATGAAAATTGTTTGTGCGAGGGTTCATCATCAATGTCGATTCGTATGCATCACAATCACGACTTGAAAGGCATTCGATGATTGTGGCTTATCTCCTAATTGGTCGCTCATCCACATCTGCATCATATGTCTTGGCATTTCCTCGAAGAAACAACAACTCCTCTTCATCCAAAGTCGCACCATTATCATGAGCTTGCACAAGCAACATCTTATCCACGAAGTACTCGCATTCGAGGCGTATTGGCATGATATGCGCCTTGCAATATGTCCTCACCACCACGCTTGTAACACTTGATCCGCTTTGCTTGTCCTTTATTTCCATTCCTTCCCTATTCTCGTTTGCCACATATCCTCTATCAACTCCACCTCTTCTTTGTTCATACTACCTTTCTTGAACTGGTTGTACCATAACCTTCCCATCTCCGCGAAAGGCTTGATTGTGTGGATTAGATGTGCTCGAGGTTGTTGTTGGTGTGTGGGAGAGAGTTTATGTTTTGATTGATCATGAGAATCAGTTGATTAATGAAGTTTCCCAAGTGTGCATCAACATCAGCTTGTTTGAACATTGGATCGGGAATGAGTTTGTGATTACCATTACCCATGGGTATGACTTGTGAAGCTTTGGTTGTAATCCCAACATTGGTGTAAAATGCAATTGAATCATTTGATGAACTTGTTTCTCCTGCTTTGATTTGAACCGATTAAGAATCATTTTTTCAAACATGGCATGTCTCTCATTCAAGCGTGAAGGCATATATTTGTTCATAGTTGGTGTTCTTCAAACCTTTGGTTAGCTTCACAAAGGTGACAAACTTGTGCCATTCGGGATTCATGTTGTTCACAAATTTTGAGTTCAATCGAATGTTTGGCATGGTTATTTTGATATTCCTCATATCATTAACAAGCTTGTGGAATCTCACGTAATACTCATAGACACTCTCATCGGTTTCATCTTGAAGTGCTCAAATTCATCATAGAGTTGTGATTCTCTGCTTCCATAGTTAATTCGAACACGAGAGAAGCATCTTGACATTATCCCACACCGCCTTGGCTTCGTGTTATGATTGATAAGCTTGTAGATATCCTTTAGAAGACCTTGAAGTATGATGTTGAAGCCCCAGTATCAAGATCGAATCTCTTTTTCTCCTTATCATTGAGCTCATCATATGTCTTTGGTCCGTCTATTCCATAGATCATTGTTCCATCTGCAATGTATCAATTAAGTCCCTTGTAGTCTCAATCGATAAGGTCCTTCATCAATCGATTTGAGAATGTTGACCCCATTTTCCTTTCCAAGACAAGACAATTTGATTCTTTGAGCCCAAGAGTCGTAGTCGGTTACATCAAGCATGGGTGGACGAGTATCCGAACCACCGCTTGAACATCCTCGGCAACAGTGGAGATGATTGTAGGTACGTTGGTAGACATGTTTAAAGATTACACGGATTTTATAACTCAATGATTAAACCGGAAATAGATTCTTTCATGGGATTTTACTAAATCAAGAGAAACCAGACATAAACAAAAGTCGCCCAAGTCGCTAAGAATCCTTGAACTAAATCGCTAAGAACCAAGTTGCTAAGTATTAAGAAGACAAGTCGCTAAGATCCAAATCGCTACTTAATTTTGACAAAGAAATCGCTAAGCACCAAGTCGCTAAGAAATCAAGTCGCTAAATAGCAACTCGCTAATGTCCAAATCGCTAAGACCAAGTCGCTAAGAAACTTAAAGAACAAGTCGCTATCAAAATTGAAAGCAAGTCGCTACCTTACCAAGTCGCTACCCGTAGTGAAGAATCCACTAAGTGTACTGTTTGTCGGCTTGTCTCAAAAGGCAAGTCGCTATGACCAAGTCGCTACCAAAACTCACTACAACTCGCTACCGTTTACTGAAGCAAGTCGCTACCAAGAAATTCACTCCGAGAGCCAAGTCGCTACCAAGAAAAACTTTAAAAACACAATTTTCAATCCAAAACAAGCTCAACCACAGTGATCCAAGCTTACCAAATCAAAACCTAAGCACATATAATGATTCTAAACACAAAAGTACACCTAAAATTCAAACTTTAACACTAGAAATGAACCAAATGATGCAAAAACCACTAAACTTTTTCAAACTCAAAAACCATCTAAAAACCACTAGAAATCCAAGGATATGTAAGAGATGATCTAACCATGGCTCTTGATACCATTTGTAACATATTGGTTTCACATACACAACATACCATAAACACAAGAGGCGTACACAATGGTTTTAGAGAGAAAGTTAGAGGTTTGGGAACCTTAGTGAGAGAAAGAAAATCTTATTATGAGCTCCAACTCTACCTTGGGAGGTAGAGAGTATTTATAGTCTTACAATAAAACACCACCGACGGGTGTGGATCGTGCATACAGGTGGGTAAAGACCCGTCCGTCCTCCATGATGTTACCTAACTAAATACTACTTAACATTAAATAACTATGACTACGAGCTTTCTAACGGATACATATACTTGAGGTGACCGACACTTTAATACCTGGATTTTCTAAATCCTAACAGATCCACAGGCCGTCAGGAGGTCGTTTAGTTTGTAACTATAAATACCCTTCCCACTAAGGGAAGGGTGGTGCTTCTCATAATCTAACCTTTATATTTTGTTAAGCAAGTCTCTACCAAGAACACCCTCTCACTCTTTCTCTCTCTAAAACATGGCATACTTGTATTTCCATCATCCAAGGCCACCCGAATCATCAACCCAATAATATTTACGATCCTACAAATGGTACCAGAGCCTAGGTTGTGTTGTTTTTTGATGATTCGTATGGTTTTTTGAGCGGTTCTTATATGCGGTTTGTAAGTTCTTTGATGCGGTTTGATACGGGTTATATTGTTTGATGTTTTGTGTGGTTTCCTTAATTTGTTTAAGCTATTTTTATATCAAGTTTATAGTCGAAAAAAAAAATGATATCAGTTTATACAAGTTTTAGTTTCCTTGTTCAAAAATGTCTCATGTTTATTATCATGGTTTGCATCAATTGTTTGTGTCTCATTGTCCAATATCAGTTTTTGCTAACTTATTCTATTACTTGGCGTTTTTGAATCACTTCTGTGAATTTTATTGGTCAAACTATCATGGTCAAACATGGGTCAAAAGTAACTTTAAGCACTTTTCTGGGTTTACAATCTGGTCAGGTTCAAAGAAGTGTCCTTATGTCAATTTCTGGGTTTGCTATGAAGATGGTCGGAAAACATGGTCGGAAAAATCGCCGGAGACCAAGCGACTTGTCCTTATAATTTTTCCTAGCGACTTGTCTTGACAAGTTGTCCAGATTTATTGTATTCAAAGCGAGTTGACTATTAAGTCAACTGCAGTAGCTACTTGTCTCAGCTAGCGACTTGTCCCAGCTAGCGACTTGTCTCAGCTAGCGACTTGTCTCAGCTAGTGACTTGTCTCAGCTAGCGACTTATCTCAGCTAGCGACTTATCTCAGCTAGCGACTTGACAGAAAGGATGAAGGAGATGAAAGACCTTGACCACTTGACCTCAAATACCAAATAAAAAAAAAGCAATGAGACACAAAACATATTCACTATCAAACCATCCAAACCTCATCAATATCCTAACCAAATCCATATCTGTCGAGACCCATTGCATAAAGTAACAACATCATACCACAACATCATTCCTATCAAGATCTCAGCGATTCTTTTTCGTTTGTTACTCAAGGTAAAACAATGTCATGGAACTTAAAGTCCAATACACGATAAGAACATCTCATCATCGATCCTATTGAAGACACTTTCTTTAATGTTCGAACTTTTAAAAGTATGGACAAAACTCATTGGTTCATCCATCTTTCTGTTCGGGGTTAACTAATACAAGATGAAAATGCTATCGTGACCCATACATATATGATAAAATAAAATGACTAGATCTCAGTGTGTTCTTTGTTTTTGTGAAGCTAACCTCATGTGAAAGACCTTAAAAGATCTCCAAACACACAAAAAGAACACTATCATCATCGATCTATGATATGATTACTTCCTTCACATATTTGAATTTACAAGATTGGATTGATAACACATTCGTTACCCTCTCAATCTTTCTATTCGATTCTGGTCTCAACAAAAAGAACGGTCTCAGATTTCTAATTTTGTGGTACTCATGAGTAACTTCAAGACCAAGGGTCCAAAACACGAATTAGATAGTCATCATTGATCTATGATCGAAGCCTCTACTTCAGTTTTATGTTCGAAATATGAAACTAATTTAACAAATATTGTTAAATCATGAGTCAATTGTTCGAGGATATTACTCTAAACAATAAGGATAAAAGGTATAATAAAAACCTACCTTGATGTCGTGCCTCTTACCATCCCTGTGGTGAGGTCTTGAAGTTTTGTCGTCTGCTTTGGAAGTGAGATGGGAGGCGGAATTATTTGAGAGACATTAGGGTTTGTGATTGAGCATTATTAGGGTAATGTGACAAGTGAGTATTATATACTCCACTGAACTAGGGCACTTTGTGAGTTGGATCCTGTATCACGCTATTAACAGTTGGGCCAAACCGGTTTGATTCTTGGACATGGGCCTTGTGTGTTTATTTGAAAATGGGCCGAAATGTTTGTTGGGTTTGAAATCACTTTGGTGCATATTCACATGAGTGATATGTGATACGTGAGTGGGCCTCATGTGTTTATTCTAAATCACGATCTTCTCATAAGTTTATTCTAAATCGTGATACGTGATATGTGATACGTGAGTGATATGTGTTTATTCTAAATCGTGAGTGGGCCTCATGAGTGATATGTGATAAATTGTCTTATTCTCATGCGTGATATGGGATATCTATAATATGTAGTAAGTTGAAATTTGTGTGATAATCTTGGACCCATGTTTTATTAATGGCTCGGGTATATGAGTTGTGATTGAACCAAACTTATTCTCCAATTGAGTTTTGGTGCGATTATGATGAGCGGAATTTATATGGATGAGCTGATTTATTGAGGAGGTTGAGACTTGATATGATATTTATTGAAGAGATCTGTCGATGAGATTTGAAAATGAGACTTGTTGGGCTATGAGAGATTAATTATGAGACTTGATGTTGATGTGAGTTGATGTTGATATTTGATGTGTTATACGGGTTAATACTTTGGTTTATACATTTTCACGAAGAATATGATGTCACGGCTTGGTTTGATGGTTGAACAAAGTTGACTTAGGGGTTGTTTGGACGGTATTTCTTATTTGGATTTGAAGTGAGGGTTTTCCGGGGCGTGTTTACTTATTTCGTCCTCTTTCTCTCTACCCTTCCGAAGATGACTTGTTTGGGCGTTTATTGAGAATGATAAAGACTTGGCTATTTAGTTACGGTTGTGATTCTTTCTCTTAACCCACAACGTAACTATCACTTCGGTGTCTCACGTAGTTGAGAATACGTCAAGAGGTTTTGTACATTGGGTACACCGTTTCTTCTTCACAAGGATTAGTATAAGTTTAAGTAACAAATCTGGGAATTTCACTTCATGATCAAGTTTGGCATATCGGGTTTACTTCTCCATGTTGTCACTGCAATAGCCGACAGAATACGTGAATGATGTGTTTACCAATAATGTTTATTGGATGGTTGATGATATTGTTGATGTTGGATAATGAACCGTTGATGAACCGCTGCAAATTCCCCTAAAAACAGATATTCACCAAAACCAAAGTTGTCATAACACTTTCAAGCTTACATTGTTTACGGTTTTGTCTTGATTTTGTAAAATCCCGCGAAAGAATTTATTTCTCGGTTTAAACCATAGAATTGTAAAATCCTGTGATGATGAAACCATCCTGGAGAAAGGAAAGTGTAGTTCGAGGTCTTATCGATCTCAGATACGGTTTCGCTCAAGAAGGGATACAAGGTGTACTTCATGAATTAGATGTGTGTTTGGATATCCGTCATGGCGGTTTGGTTATTACATGGTTTTACGGGTTATGTGCTTCTAACCATGGTCGGGATGAAAACCATTATCATAGTTCACTTAAAACGTCACATGAGGCTAGATTTGAGCTTTTAACCGAAAGATGTGACAACGGGTTAATTCACTATTATTTATTTGAGGTTGAAGTGAAATATCACGGCAAGTGTACTTAGTATCTGAAGGTATCGGGGATGGTTGGATGAAGATTCTTCAAGATCCTTGTTCAAGCTTATTATCAAAAACCGAAGACTTGGAAATCTAGTTATTGTTGGATGACTTTTTCCTTTTCTTTTACCACTTGGAGGAATTGGGCTCTTATCACCACAAGATAACTATCAATTTAAGGAGTTACGTTGTAGTGCTCAGTGTCATATTCAATTGTGGATTTTCAAGAGGTAATGTACGTCTCATACTTGATGGTTGGTTGGTTGAAGAGTATAGAGTACTTAGAGATTCAATGGAGGATGAAGTCTTGGCACCGCTCTTTGTTACATATGTGCAAGTTTAAGTCACGAGTTCGGGTTAGTTTACTTCAGGGTCAAATTCATCATATTGGGTTTTCTCCATCAGCTGTTACGACAAAGAGCCTACTGAATGATAATGGGGGTGATTACATGTTTTGCCAAGAGATGATGAAAAGAGAGAGATTATGACGTAATGAACACAACAGTTCATGCCTCGTACTCTAAAGGAAAGAAAAGTGTACATTTCAGTGCGCTTTATCTTCAAAAGAAGAGAAATCTTGTTATGATGTATGAACACAACAGTTCATGCCTCGTTCTCTAAAAAAAAGAAAAGTGTACGTCTCAGTGCACTTTATCTTCAAAAGAAGAGAAATCTTCTTATGACGTTTGAATACTTCAGTTCAAGCCTCGTTCTCCAAAGAAAAGAAATGTGTACGCTTCAGTGCGCATTATCTTCTGAAGAAGAGAAATCTTCTTATCAATGATCATTCTCATCAACATGCTTCATACATTTTCCATGCGCGATTAGTTATCAAGTGAACCGAGCTACCGATGATTGTTCTCTTATTCCACTTGCTCGATTATAATGGCGATGGTGACATCACATGCAATTTTTGTGGGGGAGAAGTGTGAAGAGACTACATTGTAAAGATATTCACTTGTTTAATCAAGAATGGCCTCTCCGTATGCAATTCTTGAGGGGGAGAAGAAGTGTGATAATTCTGCATGGTTGATTGACATCTGAGAATATATGGTCATACGGCTTCTAACACATGTAAGAACCGGACTCTACAGACTGATGAGTTTATTATCTTGCGCGTATGGTCATCCGTATGCCGTTGGTTAACATCTTCTCACGGACTGACGAGTTTATTGACAAAGTGTTTTCGGTTAATGCTTCACATACACATCAACATGATGATTCTGAACAATCTCTATGTTCTTGTTTGATGTGATTGGTATTTTGGTGTTACCATTTAGTGTGTTCGTTGCGGGCTGATTACTGATTTCCTTGATGAAGATCTTTCTGTTCTTGTTTGATCGGGAGGGATTTTAGTTAAGGGGATTTGCAAGAGGTAAGTGAATTGGGATGCTTTTTGGTGAGATGAAGATGTTAACTATCTATTCCCCAACTAGACAATCTTGAAGATGGTCGAGTCTACAGTCTGTTCTACACTTTCTGCTGCGTGTTAGAAGACTAAAGATGAGTTTCATTTAACGATCTAAAGACTTATTCTTAATCTGGGCTGCTATCAAACAGATTGTCGGTTTAGGGGAGAGCACTAATTGGGGGAGAGTGAAATGTCAAATTTAATCCCCAATTAGACTTGCTCACATTATGCTTCAACAATTTGATTCTCACAAAGACTTCAAGCGATCTTCTCAACGGATTTCAAGTATTTGGGCTTATAATGTTTTGCTGATTCTGAAGTATCAAAACCAGCAAGGGGGAAGGAGACACGCATCTAAATGCGAGTAAACATTGATGAACTTAATACTTCTAAGTGATTGAAGATATCCCGGGAAGACTATTGTCATTATCGCAGAGAAACTCAAGGTTTGACTCATGGCGTTTAGTGTTCTTATTCCAACTATATAGGGGAAGAGATGTTAGAGAATGTTTCTGAAGATAAAAGAGGTACACAAGTATGACATATTCAGGGGAGATAAATGTATAACATGAGGAGGTGTTATCGCTTATTCTTTCGGTAGGAATGTGTGTACTGGTTCTTGAGCTTCATACACGATCATCAGGGAAGAAAGCCATTGTTTACCACAAACATTGGGGAGGTGTTTTCTTTCCGGACATGATATGTATTCGGGAGAGTTCTTGGATATTGGTGTACTTCGGGTTCTTGAGCTTCATACACGATCATCAGGGAAGAAAGCCATTGTTTACCACAAACATTGGGGAGGTGTTTTCTTTCCGGGCATGATGTGTAGTTGGGAGAGTTCTTGAGCATTATACAAAGAGACTGACTGCATCAATTCAACTACTTAGGGGAACTGTTCTCTTGACACCTTTTTGGAATGGATCGCTTCAGACTTCAGTGGTTAGGAAATTTGAGAAGATTATTTATGAGTAGGATGATACGTTGTTGTTCTTGTTGATGATATAACCTCGAATGAAGAATCATGATGATTATTCTTAAAAGGAGCAATGGATTTATGATAATGGTGTGCTTTTCACGCACCGCTAAGGCAAGCTTGAAATAGAGCTCAATCGCTCATCTAATGGATCTTCGGTTTGGGGAAGTCGCCAAAGTCTCTCTTCTCAAAGGCTCATGTTCTATCTTCTATTCTAGAGCCTCGTAAGCTTTGGTGGTGGAAGTTTAAGAGATGACGAATTCTATCTTCTACGACGTCTTTGCTCGATATCCTTATCTCAGTACTCGTATCATCATCTTCTTTAACTATATCATCTATTCTATCTGTAAATATTTATCAAAACAAAACTCAAAAATATAAAACCAACAAAAGAAAATAGAAAATATAAAATCTTCAAAATCCATAAAATCGAAAATTTCAAAAATACCAAAATATGTTTTCTAGACATGTCTTCAGTATCGATAACATCTCATGGTCTTAGAAATGTCATTCAATAATGGCACGGGACCTTAGATGAAGTTCGACGAGAAGGTGTAAATATTTCTTTTCAAAACATGTCACATATTAAACTATGGCTTACAGCTATTTCGATCAGAACCCGCGCTTCAAAAAATGGCTTGCGCTTATTTCGATCAGTAACTGCGTCTTTGAAAACTATGGTTTGCTATTATTTCAGATAGCAACCCGTTCTTCAAGAAAGGAAAGTGTTGCGCTAAACCAATTTTCAAATATTTCGTGCACTTATCTTAAAACTAATTGAGGAAAGTATGTCGAAGGACTGCTGTTCCTACTCAAATATTTTTCCTTCTAAAATTCTTCATAAGAATATTTGTTTTAACAAAATGGTGGAAAATGAGTTGCTTGAAAAATCAATCAGATTCAGAGTTGTTATAAAATTCGCAAAACTCAATCAATGACTTCAGCGCTTTTAAAACTTTTTATGAAATGAGTCATTGATTGAGGGATAATGTTTTTCAAATTTATATCATCTATTGGGCTTTCTAATTATCCTACATGCTTAACTAAAATTGATAATTGCCTATGTCGAAGGACTAGGAATTTAGGATATGATTGTTAAAATTAGATGATTAGAGTTTGTTAAACACATAAATCCCATACCTTTATATGATCTGATTGATATGTTGAATTGACTTTTATTAGTCGATTGCTTTTTGGGTGATGTCGACCACCATATATCTGTATGCGTGTTCACTAACGTATGCAGGTATATTGGTATATAAGAATGTTCCCGATCCAGATCCCACAATTGAATATGACTGGATGCCAAAAGGAAAGGGTAACTATATCTTGGGTTGACAAATGAAGAAACGGAGCTTAATTTGACTTCTATGGAAAGTTGGCATGAAAATGCAACGTAAGAGGTCTCATCGCATCAATGAGATGGTTTTCTTCATCATCAAATGAAGAAAAGGAGCTTAATTGGACCTCTATGAAGAGTTGGCATGACAAATGCAACGTCGAAGTCTCACCGCATCGCAGATGGTTTTCTTCAAACCTCACAAAGAACATCAACATAAGCGACTCAACCACCTAACGTATCTTTGTGCATGATAATTGTGATGACACCATTTTTAAAACAATTTTGAAATAATATTGTTTTGAAAATTGGAAAAATATTGGTTTTGAAAATAAATTGGACTTAATTTTGAAAATCACAGGACTTCATTTTATCAAAACTTAAGTCACTCAATCATCGAATACGGTCATCGATTGAGGGGGAGAGTGATTTAAAATAAAATATTCTCAAACGATATTTCTTCACAAAAGTTTCGGTTGGTACAATAATAAGTGGTGATCTAAAGATTTAATGTTATGTCATGGTATGATTCTCTTTAAAACTCAAAGTTCTTTCAAAATGAAATTTTTTCTGTTCTTGTTTGATTGTGAAATTGTTTTATTTTACTTAAAGATCTCTTAAAAACTATCATACCTGACACTAACAATCTTTAATGTCGAAAAACTGTTCCTTATCCATCATTTTTCAAAATTAAATCATGTCACGTCTTTCCCCAAAATTTTCTAAATGATTTAAATCAATCGGGATCCAAAATCTCAATTGGTTTGAAATTTTTGATCGGGGGAGAGATCGTGATTTAAATCTCAAATCGGTTTTAAAAGGGTGATTGTTTCTAAAGAACTCCTTCCTTCATGTGCCAAACAATTTTGAAATACATAATGCACATGATTGTGGAGGAGCATTTAACCATAAACCAGAAGAGTATTTAAACAAGGTGCATATTCTCCCATGTTTTCCAAACCTTATTAAATCACTTGGGATCCAAAATCTCAAAGGATTTGATATTTTTGATCGGGGGAGAATTTTGATTTAATAATGAAATTTGATAAAAGGTGATCGTTTTGATTCATGTGTGTATATTGCTCTCCCATATGTGCTAAATGCTTTCGAATCTCGAAGCACATATTGAGGGGGAGCATTTCAAAAGAAAATAAACTTTCAAGGTACAAAGATTTATATGTTTCAACATAAAGTACCTTGATTGATTTTCTAATGGTTTCTTAATGGCTTTTGTGATCGTGGAATGTACTTCAAAAGAACTCTTTCCTCTATGTGATAAAATGATTTTAAATATCCTACGCACATTTTGAGGGGGAGAATTTACCAAAGAAATTCAAATGGCTTTTTCTAAGGAAATTGTGATCAAGAAATCATTTCAAAGAACTCTTGCCTCCATGTGCTAAACAATTTCAAAATCTTATGCACATGTTGAGGGGAGCATTTCTAAAGATCAAAAACAATTAAGGTACAAAATGTTTTGATTTTATATCACAAGTACCTTGATTGTTTTTCCAAATGATTTTTCAATTGGTTTCAAGGAAGATTGAACAATACCAAAAGACCGACCAATTTACTTTATGCATGGTGTTATAAGGATGGTTAGGTTAGGTATTCGTTCCCATGATCCCGCTTAGAGTCGGAAGGATCTACCAGGGACAATCCACTAGATAGTGTAGAAGTCCTTAGGTATGATGAAAAAGGAGAAAAGTGAGATATGGGAAGAGTGCGGATGAGATAGAGCTAGAATCGAATAAACCCAACAAGGTTCTAGTTATGAAATCTCATTAAGCGAAGGGTTGAAGAATGAAAAGAATTGAATGTGAAAAGGGTGAAAAGAAATAGCCCTCAATAATTCAACCTTAGTGCGTAAACCGGTTCAATACATATGCTTCTTGGTGGTTACCAAGGTAACACCGGTATTGAAGACAAGACGTCATGGACCCGATGACGACGCACTATACTTCCCAAGCTACTCAAGTTCCTCTTAAAGAGGCTTGTTTCATTCTCACGGGAACCTACATAATCTATCGACTTTCTCTAGAGATTGTTGATATTGAAGAAGGAGACCTCTCCCTAGTCTCCGACATAGGAAACCAAAAATGCACTATTGAGTCTAGAGTCAAGAGATCGTCCACAATATCTCATTAGGACACAAAATTAATGAAGACTTGCTGTTTCACACAATGTGGAAAGTAAGATATATATTGAGAGTCCTACGCATTATCCTTGTGGTATTGCCAGAACATCCGAGTGATATGTAAAAATATTCACGATGAAGATGGAAATCCTTCAGAGCCAACATCAAACAAGCTCTTGGTAGGTGACATGTGAGATCTTTCATAAGATCAAGCTAGTGACAATGGATAGAAAGCGATGGGGCGATTCATTCTTGAATCAACCTTGGTCCGGGATAAGGATTGACGGATACCTTTGAAAAACCGGTCGTTGTTTAAAAGTTCTTTTCTATAGCACATCGATCGTATTAATGTTTCAAAATTAAAGGGTATTTATGATTGATAATTGATTTTCCATAAAACCTTCGTTGTATTGCAAAACCACTTTATTTTGAGCGATACGATTGTTTTCAAATAATTTTCATTAATCGATGAATCTCAATTACGGTTCACTCACTCCGTGTTGTCTTCTTTGAGATGTTACGGTTTGAAAACGGCTAGAACAATTGCGAAACCCTATCAAGGAGATTCTTTGGAATTATACCGATCACGAAGCGGACTTGTCTTGATAGACGGGAACCGTGGGCGTGTACCTCTATTCAACGAAAGTGATCAAAGACACTTTCGTGTGTTTTATTGCTACTTGTTGTTTGTAGGTACATTTGTGCGGTGATCGTGAGAGTCAATCCAAAGCCGCATGCTCACAAAGATCCACACTTAATTAAAGAAATCATGACAAGTGCTTATCTACATAACCTGGCTCTGGTAGCTGCAAATATCATGAACCAGTAAAGCTTCCGCTACTCTGATGGAAAGATGTCATGATCCAGAAAGTGTGAGCATGTCGGTCCAAAAGTCACAAAATCACATGAAGGCAACACAACTATGGATGATCTAGAGAGATTTGCTTTGGCTGATGATCTCAAAGAAAGCTCGAAGATCATCAAGATGTGGATCAGTTCAAAGACCTCCACTGAAAGTACAAAATAATCAGACAATGAAGAGTCACTACAAAAGCACAAAGAATGCGGACATTGAAGAATTGAAGTCTACGAGCTCAGACCAGAAGACAAAGTAGAATGCTAGGATTTGAAATGTAAAACATGGGGTGACCTCCCTTAGGGGGAGATTGTTAGGAATTGGAAATTCCATAGTGAAGTGTCAGTTACCCCATCTATAGTCTAGCATATGTTAGCTCGTAGACATATCATTATTTATTGTTTTATTAGTTAGTTATTAGCCTAGTTTAGCGTAGTGTAACACCGTGGAGAAAGGACGGGTCTTTACCCACTGTATACCTGATCCACAGGCCGTCAGGAGGTTGTTTAGTTTGTAACTATAAATACCCTTCCCACTAAGGGAAGGGTGGTGCTTCTCATAATCTAATCTTTACATTTTGTTAAGCAAGTCTCTACCAAGAACACCCTCTCACTCTTTCTCTCTAAAACATGGCATACTTGTATTTCCATCATCCAAGGCCACCCGAATCATCAACACAATAATATTTACGATCCTAAAAGAGATTCAGGGGAGGATTTAAACTTGGATTTGGATTTGGATATGGATAGTGGAGAGCATGGTAATGATTATGTGGTAATCAACAAGGAGGGAAAAGTTGCAGTAATTGAAGAAACCTTAAAAGCTGTTGTTGAAGAGGAAGAAGTGGTGCAGATTACAACCACTACTAATGTGGCTGCATCTAGGGGTGTCAAAAATCCTGACCCGACCCGGACCCGAACCCGACTAAATATAATCGGGTCAGGTTACTCGGGTCCAAAGTCTAACTCGGGTCAATCGGGTCAACCCGTTTAACCCGAGTACGAACTAGGGTCGGGTATACGAACTAGGGTCGGGTATCGGGTTCAAATACTTAGCTTATTCGCGTTCGGGTCAACCCGACTAACCCGAGTTAGAATTTTTTTTGTTTTTTTTGTTTTTTTTGTTAACTTTTGTAAATCTTTATTTTAATTTTAATTGTTGAATGTATTCTTTAAAAGTCTAATTAATGTTGTTTTAAAATATGTTTAAAGGCATTTATATGAACATTATATGAACGTTGAATATGCATGCATTACACATATATGAATTAAAACCTTATATTTGACTGTGTGAGTGTGTTTCTTTCCATTTTATATGGAACATGAAAAACAGTTGTATCAAAAAAATATGTAACAAACAAACGCAACCAAGAAAATGTGTCATTTATATATGTGTTATTTTAGAAATTAAATGTTATGATTTTGTAAATGGCATGACTGAACCCGACCGACCGACCCGACTTGACCGAACCCGACTAACCCGAGTTCAAATAGGGTCGGGTTCGGGTATATTATTTTTAGCCTCGACCCGACTTGGACCCGACCCGTTTGACCTGAACCCGACCAACCCGACCCAATTAGCACCCCTAGCTGCATCCACTGCTAGTACAGAGGAAATCACTGCTGTATCCACTACTGCAACCACTTCTGAGGTAAATCAAACCACTCTTATTTATGAAATTCCCATTGCTATCACAACCACTTCCACAATAATCACAACCATTGTTACATCACCACCAAAGTCAAAGGAAGCTGAGAAAGAGGTTGCTAATACACTGCTGAATTTAAGCAAAACCTTACCAATCCCTGAACCAATTATTGCACCTGTCCCTATAATTCTTAAACCAACTGGACCTAAACCCTTGGCTAAAAGTTTGAAGATTGGTGAGCCTATGAAGTCAGTTGTTGCTCAACCAGACATTGTGATAACGCTACACGCGTCGTTAGGGTCAAGGAAACTTCCTTTTCTTGAGCAAGTTTTATAACACCCCAGGCGTTGAACCTAATCGTTGTAGTGTAGTAATTAGGGTAAGCCACGGATATTGATATCGTTCTCTGGGGAATAGGAATGCTAGTAGGAGTTACTACACTAAGGTTGAGGTTGAGGAAGATTATTTTTATCTTTTATATTTTATGAAAATGGAAAGGTACGAATCTCGGGTATTGGATTTGGGGTTGGTATTTCTACCGATTACTCTACTATTATCTAATTATCTAAACTAAGGTTGTGGAGTCTATGTCTAATTAATGTGTGCTCGTATGATAGTTTAAAGATGTGTTTACTTAGTTTGTATTACTCCTTAATTATCTCCTATTGATGGTTGAGTGTCACGTCTTATTCCTAGTTGCGTTGTGTTTCTAAAGTTGTAGGGTATCGTTTCTCCCAACTCTTTGAACTTACCAAAGGGTCTTGTCTACAAATCCACGTAGAGATTATAGACTCTACTCTAAGGCACTCTTCGGATGTTTTAGCCTACAATCACTCGTGTAATCATACTCTAAGGTTCACAAAGATGAATCAAGCATTAAGTACACAACGGATGACCTATCGCATTACTAGATCATTAATCAACTAAGATAAGAAACAACCAATCAATATTCAATAATTAAGTTTCATACTTCCTAAGCAAACACACAAATAAATTAGCCGGACATGGAGAACATGCAAGCATACACACAAATAATCAAAGACATAATTGAATTAATGAAGCAAAGACTTATCTTGGTGTAAGATAGGTTAAAACCCTAAAATCTTGTACAAGACACCTTAGGTTCGGTTTAGGTTTTACTCCAAAGACTCTCCACACAAAGACCGAAAATTGGATTCTATATATAAGATTACAATTGCGACGGCGTCACCTTATGTTTAGTGGCCGCCGTGTCGTCGCCATTAGGGTTTCGTCTTGGCCACGTTAACCTTGCGACGGCGTCACCTTATGTCCGTGGCGCCGTCCTCTTCAACCGGCGACGTCGTGCGGATCGCATCTAGGCCGTCCGAGTAGCGACGGCCTACTCTTTCACAACTAGACGCCGCCTCTTAAAAACACGAGTTTTGCGTTCGACCCGTCACAATAATTCTCCGACGGCGTCACACATAGCACCCGACCCGTCGCCTTCTACATTCGGCGATCGTGAGTGTCGATTTCGACTTTGGCCATTTTCTTCATATATTCGCCTTTTCGTCCAAATAAGTGCCATTCCAGCATTTTGCCTTCACGAGACCTAAAAGTGAAAAGGAACGATATTAAGCAATAACGGATACAAAAGTGATTAAATAAGGACTTAAACAACCCTCAAATGGTACCTTTAAAACCTTATCAAATATCCCTACACTTGTTATTTGCTTGTCCTCAAGCAAATGTGCTTTTAGCCAATTAATTTATAAGTTAGGGGTCATTCAAATTAATTCAAAATGGTCCACAACACATATAAGCCCATGAAAGTCATAACAAGCACGGAATTACATACTAGCACCTCACATGGGGTGTTTGGATACTCACATCTCTCGGTGTATAAATGAAATATAACAATATAGGAAATGGAAGATAAACACTCATTAACCGGTCCTAGTACATAGATTACCATAGGCTTGAGAATAGATCAAACCTCCATCGCTTTGGCGTAAGCACCTAGGAAAGACTATCAAAGAGGTCTTTAAAGGGTTGTAATGTTAGGCTTACGGTAGGGAAATAAGGGTTTGGTGGGATAGGCTATTTAGTGGTGGTAAGTCAAAAATCTTTATATTAATCGCATATGAAGAATGGCGTTGCTAAGCCAAGACTAGACACTCTAAACTCTAGATAATCGAAATAAACAAACATAAATTAAAAGATAGATGCAGGATGGTAGCCGTATAACATCAAAATACTAGGGATTCTGAGCACATCCCTACACTTGAGTTTTATTATTCTAACACTAATTTGACCCGATCGACAAGATCAAAACACTTGGGGTACATTATTATGCAAACAAAGGAATTTGAATTTAACGTTCCTTCCCGTCATTTCATAAACTTTAACTTTTCCCATGAATCCCAATCATCCCAAAGCGTATACAAAGGATATGACTCGACTTAGCAACTTATGCAAGCAACTAGATAATTGAACTAAGGGTTTAGGGTGATAACAAACATTTGCACTAAAAGTGAGTGCATAAGGGGTAGGCTAAGGCGATTTGGGTGTATATTTGGGGTGGGGTGTAAACAATGTTTTCATTGATATTCGGAAAACCGAAATATCACGAGAACCGTGAAAAGGATAGGCTCGAGGGTTAACTAGGGTATCGTGTACTAAAGATGAGTACAACGCAAAGGGTGTGGGGAATTACTCAACCGATATGGAAGAAGTAATTATATTACGTATCAAACAAGGGTTATCCTAATGCCTCTTATCATTTAGTTATTCCTAACTACACAAGTGTAGCCTCACTTGCGATCTCGGAATGCATCACAAAACAAGTTCTAGAATCTAATATACTACCGGTTCACACTCTAAGCATTAAAGATGAATGCTTTTAATTCCTACTAATCTAAGGCGATCCTCACATTTTGGGTGGAATTTGGGTGGTAAGGGTTTTGTGCTAGTCATATAACTTCCTATCCATGAGACGCTTTTGTTAAGACTAATGGCCCACCCTATATGTCATGAAAAATTTTAAATTTGGTGCCAAAATTACCTAACCGACATTTTCTCATGGTTTATTACACAATCACAATTTGGACAAAGCAAATAGTCAAGGATAAGCATAGTTTCAAAGTTCCGTTTATTTTCCCTCCTACACTTAAACCGAACATTGTCCCCAATGTTCCCGAAAGTATCAAAGTTATGATAAAGAAGGTAATTAAAAGCGAAAGAAACTAATACTCCCCGATTAGCTCGGTAGGATCCGTGTAAAGTGGTGGTTAAATTCTTTTCAAGAAGAATTATTGCGTGAAAAGCTCCTTCCAATCTTATGTAACTTCTTCTTGACAAACTAAACTCGCACACTTGAAGAAAACAAACGAAACCTTCGTAAAATCGTGGTAATAATACATATAAGACTCGATTTAAACTAGGATATAATGCTTGTGGAATGAATGTTTACAAATTTCTAAGAAAATTAAGACACGAAAATTCCAAAATTTATAAGTAGCTCGAAAAACGAAAAAGTAATCGATGTTTTACTCCTTCGACGACTTGTCAGTTGCAATCTGACGCCGTCAGTTATCCCGACAAAAAGCGGTCTGCGATTTTGGAAAATTTACGGAAAATTTACATCTTTAGAATCTGGAAAATTTTCGCAAAACATTCATTATGACTCGATACAAGCATTTGACTCGAACAAACAAACATATATATCTTTTAATTAATTTTATTCTCATGTTTACGTTTCTTTTGAAAACGTGTAATCCTCCCTACACTTATCCCTTATGTAAAATACCTTTATATGTAATTAAGGCGGTTAAAAACAAAATAAAGCATTTTTACAAATTTAAACATGAGGATAAACAATTAATAAAAGATATATGACACTAACAAGCAAACAATTAAGCATGGGTTGCCTCCCTGAAGCGCTTTTCTTTATTTAAGAGTCTTGTAGCTAGACTCGTAGTCATGCTCCTACGTGCCGATATACGTAAGTCTATCCTCAACAATGTCGTAAGGATCAAACTTATCATTCAAGTTCCTAGTAATACGTTCGGTTAGATATGCCTTTTAAACATCTCACCATCGGGATCATAGATTTGTATCCTAATGTGCCACCTTCCATTACCATCACTAGGTGGTCTATTCCAATTCCACATGTGTTCGGTTTCTCAACTATCCATTTATTCATGACAAGGTTAACGGGCAAGCTTCCTAGGAACTCGGTCATCTTCCTAAATACTAAGGCGTCCTCGAACGGGTTCACTTCTATATCCTAGCCAATTCTTGTTCTTGGAAAGTCATTTGCACTAGCAAAGGCCTTATCTAGGTAAAAAGGTCTTTGGGGGCCTATGATGTTCTTCTCAATCCAAGGTCCATATCGAGAGGGCTCTCTATCTAACCCTATCTCTTGTGGGATTTCCTCATCCTTAAAGTACGTATGTTTTTAACATCGTAAACGGACCTAGCACTCCCTCTCCTACCACTATTTTGGACATCTTACAATCGATGATGGCACTAGCGGTAGCTAAAATCCTCTTCCAACTAGTAATGGGCATGTCGGGTCCTTATTCATGTCAAGTACATGAAAGTCGGCCAAAAGAGTCAACTCTCCTACATGTACTACCATGTCCTTTATTATTCCAACCGGACGTGCTATACTACCGTCCGCTAATCCTAAGATAGTTTCCGTTGGTTCAATTTTACCTAGGTTGAGGCTTCTATGAAGGGACAACGAACGAGATTGATGCATGATCCTAAATCGGCTAAAGCATCGAGTGGCTTGGAATTTCCAAGTCTACGGAAGAGTGAATAGCCGGGATCATCTAACTTCTTAGGTAAGTTGTTTCGCACAAGGCGGACCCATGTTTCCCAAGCCTAAGTTCTAACTCATATTTTTCTTTTAAAGCATTATAATAAGGTGCATGAGCTAAGACTTCAAGAATTGGTTTCTCTTGATAGAGTTCCTTGTACTCCTCCTCTAAACTAGGTTTGGATTCTTGGTGACGGGTTTCTCGGGAGTAGGCTTTACCAAAGGTGTCGGGCCTTGGTATCTTTTGGATGACTTGGAACCCTTTTGATAGCATTTACCGAATGAACCGTTGGGTGAGAGGGACATGGATGTGCACTTTCCATGGTGAATCGGAATGTGAAGTCGATGCAATCAATTCACTTTGGGTTCTTAATGGTATCACTTGGGAGTGCTCCAACTTCCCGCTCATTGAAGGCTTTTAAGAGGGCATCAAGCTTGGTTGTCATCTCGCTCTGTTTTTGCTTAAAATCGACTTCAAGCTTATTCTATCGAGTTTCTTGGGATGACAAAATCTAGATGCAATTGCTTCAATATTAGTGGGGTTCCGGTATTAGAAGAATTGAACCTATTAGGCGAACTAGATGAGCTTTGGGGTGTGCTTGAGTTTTGGTTCCACTTAAGATTAGGGTGATTTCTCCATGAGGGGTTGTATGAGTTTCCTAAGTTGTTTTGTTCGGGTTTGAAAGTGTACCACTTATCTCCCGCTCCGTCAGTGCGTATGGAGGCGTAGTCCGAAAAGCTTGTTCGGAGGCCTTGAGCAATCACGAGTGTCATGGGGACCACTGCATAACTCACAAGGTAGAGTGATTTGATTCACTTGTCGTGAAGACTTAGGATTTTGTAGGAACTCATGAGAATTTAACTTGATCTTCAAGTTCGATCATCCTACGGTCGGGAGGAGGCAAGGAGATTGCCTTGACAGTTTGGGCGTACTCACGGGGTCATCCCAACTTTCGTTGTCATAGAGGCAAGGTCCTCTATTATTTCCCATGATTCTTCTTGGTGAGATCACTAAGTTTTCCAGCAGCGCTTGGTCAATGGATCGCTTAGTGGGAAAGTTGACATGATCATAAAGATTTGAACTTGGAGCCAAAGATCAATGCCGTGATGAGGACTTTATGAAGTAAGTCCTTGAATCGGGTCCATGCTTCGTAGAGATTCACCTTGGCGTTGTTGGAACATCAAGATGTCATTCCTAAGCTTAGTGGTTCTCCCGGTGGGAAAAATTGAGCAAGGAAGCGAGAAGTAAGATCATCCCAACTTGAGATGGAGCGGTGGAAGTCGCTCAAGCCAATTACTAGCTTGGTCCCGTAAAGAGAATTGGAAGAGACGCAGCGTGGTCTCCCGAGTAGTAGCATCAAGGTCGATGGAATCGGCGATTTTGAGAAATCCCTCGGATCTTGATTTGGATCTTGAACGAAGTCCATGGAATGCACATCCGTTTTGCACCAACCGGATGGTGTCGGATCGCGGGCCGTAGTTTGGGCTTGGTCGGAAGCTCAATGGTGTTCCTATAGCCTAAGTGGCTTGGTCTCGAGTATTCACCAAGAGTACGGGCTCTTGGCGGGTCATTTGGTGGTATGTTGATGAATGGTAGTAGGTTATCACCTTCCATGATGAAAAGTGATGAGGTTACGAACAAAGGTTACGAAGAAGGGGATAGACTAAGAGAAATCTAAAAATGAGAAAAAGTTTACTTGATAGGAATCAAGCAAAGAAACCTAAATGAGGTGGACTACTAACTAGCTATTCTATTCCCGAACGCGCCAAAAACTTGATAACGCTTCTGCAGCGTCGTTCGGGGTCAAGGAAACTTCCTTTTCTTGAGCAAGTTTTATAACACCCTAGGCGATGAACCTAATCGTTGTAGTGTAGTAATTAGGGTAAGCCACGGTATTGATATCGTTCTCTAGGGGAATAGGAATGCTAGTAGGGAGTTACTACGCTAAGGTTGAGGTTGAGGAAGATTATTTTTATCTTTTTATATTTTATGAAAATGGAAAGGTACGAATCTCGGGTATTGGATTTGGGGGTTGGTATTTCTACCGATTACTCTACTATTATCTAATTATCTAAACTAAGGTTGTGAGTCTATGTCTAATTAATGTGTGCTCGTATGATAGTTTAAAGATGTGTTTACTTAGTTTGTATTACTCCTTAATTATCTCCTATTGATGGTTGAGTGTCACGTCTTATTCCTAGTTGCGTTGTGTTTCTAAAGTTGTAGGGTATGCGTTTCTCCCAACTCTTTGAACTTACCAAAGGGTCTTGTCTACAAATCCACGTAGAGATTATAGACTCCTACTCTAAGGCACTCTTCGGATGTTTTAGCCTACAATCACTCGGTAATCATACTCAAGGTTCACAAAGATGAATCAAGCATTAAGTACACAACGGATGACCTATCGCATTACTAGATCATTAATCAACTAAGATAAGAAACAACCAATCAATATTCAATAATTAAGTTTCATACTTCCTAAGCAAACACACAAATAAATTAGCGGGACATGGAGAACATGCAAGCATACACACAAATAATCAAAGACATAATTGAATTAATGAAGCAAAGACTTATCTTGGTGTAAGATAGGGTTAAAACCCTAAAATACTGTATAAGACAACTTAGGTTCGGTTTTAGGTTTTACTCCAAAGACTCTCCACACAAAGACCGAAAATTCGGATTCTATATATAAGATTACAATTGCGGCGGCGTCACCTTATGTTTAGTGACGCCGTGTGTCGCCGCCATTAGGGTTTCGTCTTGGCCACGTTAACCTTGCGACGGCGTCACCTTATGTCCGTGGCGCCGTCCTCTTCGACCGGCGTCGTCGGATCGCATCTAGGCCGTCGAGTAGCGACGGCCTACTCTTTCACAACTAGACGCCGTCTCTTGAAAACACGAGTTTTGCGTTACGACCGTCACAATAATTCTCCGACGGCGTCACACATAGCACTTGACGCCGCCGCCTTCTACATTCAATGATCGTGAGTGTCGATTTCGACTTTGGCCATTTTCTTCATATATTCGCGCCTTTTCGTCCAAATAAGTGCCATTCCAGCATTTTGCCTTCACGAGACCTAAAAAGTGAAAAGGAACGATATTAAGCAATAACGGATACAAAAGTGATCAAATAAGGACTTAAACGACCCCTCAAAATGGTACCTTTTAAAACCTTATCACATTGGAAAGGGTAAAGGTATTGTAGAGCCAGTTTTAAAGTTCAAAACTAGACAGGAGCATGTGGCTTTTGATGATGAAGAAGCTTTAAGGTTACATATGGAGTTAAATGCTGATGTTATTGCTGCAGAGAAGAAAAATAAAGAGAATAAAGAAGCTTCTTTGAAATTGATTGAAGAGTGGAACAATGAACAACCACTATTTCAAGCTGCTGATAGTATACAGAAAGAATGGACTGAAGCTGAATGGGGTCAATTGGATATTGATACAAGGTCCAAAGTACTAGTTGAAAAGATGAAACAAATGAAACAGGAAAGAGCATTTAGAGATTATCAAGTAAAGAAGAATAAACCTCCAACCAAGCAAGAAAAGAGAAATCAAATGATGAAGTTTATCAGACATATGGGAATGAATGAATCTGTTAATTTGAGAAATTGCTCCTATGAGCAGGTTGAGGAAATATATAATACTTGCAAAAGAAGATGTGATTACTTCATTCCTATGAATTCTGAAAAAGAAGATGAGTGGATAAGGAACAGACAACAAAAGAGAAAAGGAGATAATCAGGAGGAGTCTAGTTCCAAGAAACAGAAGTTGGATGAAGAGATGGAGAAGGAAGAAAGAATGAAAATGTATCTTATGGTATGTGATCAACCAGAAGAACCTATTAATCCTACACCAGTAAGATCCATTCATCCTATTGAAGATTGGAAAATATAACAACAGCTGAAAGAGAAGTTATTGAGATTACTATAAAAGATGGATGGAAAAGTACATACTTTAATTTTGGAATTTTGTTGTTTTGTATGTCAAAAGTTGATCTAGAACAACTGTGGAAGATCATGGAGTTCAGATATGGTAAGTTTGGACCAACTGGATCTTTAGCAAGGTTTGTGTGGACATATGTGAAGAACTTGTTTCAACCCAATCCAGAAGATAAATTTTGGGAAGACTATGAAGTGGTAGAATGGATGTTGTATCAGCCTTGCAGAGTACATGCTGTGCAGACTACATAGGAGAAGTTTTTCATGTTTATTGATAAAGACTATCAACTGACCAAGAATGTATCAAGGAAGATGTTGGAAGCCAAAGTTGCACCGCAAGGGACTAAGCCTAAAAATCCAATGATTGATGAGCTGTTCTTGAAGATTGAGAGAATTGTTGATATAAAAGGTCCTCTAGCCATAAAAGCCAAGTCTCAAGGAAGATTGAAAAGGAAGGCATATAGATCAAAAGCTGTGGATTATAATTCTGAGTCAGAGACTGAAGAGGACATTGAAGTAAATAAAAAAAGACTGCTGGTTCTTACAAATTTATCTAAAGAGAAGGAGTCAGAGGTTAGTAATGCAGTGCCTCTTACAGTTAATCATCAAATTGTCTCTTATACATTTGAAATTAAGGATGGAAGTGAAGGGTGTTGGAAGTTTAAGAGAACCAATGGTGAGATTTATGGTTTTGTTAAATTTTTACAAATGCTTTACTACATGGATAGAGATGATTTGATGACCATCTGGAAGCTGTACAAAGACAAATTTGGTGATGTGTGTCCAGATGATTATCATGAGAGGATTGTGTATTATAATTTGAAGATCTTGTTTGAACCCACTCATGATGAACCAGAATGGCAAGGACTCTACAATGGCAAGGTTACAAGGTGGTTTCTATATCAGTCTTGTGGAGTTCATGTGTTAACCATTTCTGGAAAGATTATTCATATGTTTGTAGAAAGTGATTATCCTAAATTGAATAATCATCCAGGAGTTATTACTTAGATGTTACAACCTGGTAGTTTAAAGTTGCAAAAACCCTTTGATGATCAAGCTTACATGTTGCTAAGGAAGTATGAGAAGATACTTAATCCTGATAAGTGTTTGGAAGCATCCTCCAAGTAAGATATTATGTGCTTAAGAAGAAACTTGATGATTTTGGTAGTAAATATCAAGTTTAGGGGAGGATTGTTGGGTTTTTGGTTCTACAAACAAGAATTACTCTAAGTATGGAACCACTGCTAGTACATCAGATACCACGGCTAGAAGAAATGGACCCACTGCTCAAGTTAAACCACTGCTAGTAGAAGTCTTATGCCACTGCTAGTGTAATGAATCACTGCTAGTATGTTATGTCGGTTTGATGTTTTGTATTAGATAAATATGGTAAAGATATTTATCTTGTAGGTTATGTATTGTATCTTGTAAAGGACTCCTTAGCCTATAAAAGGAGGTCCTAGGTTAGAGTTAGATATACGTATTAGTTATATCTAAAGTCGATACATTTCAAGTTTGTAAAACCCTAATACTATTTAGAGTATTCTTATTAATAAAATATTGAGGTGTTGAGTTATAATCAAAGTATTCTTCTTAAGATTAAACATTAAATTCCGCGTAGTGTTTAATAGTTTGTTTTAGTTTAAGTCAGCTTCTATAAAGGATCGTTTGCTCAGCTGGGATCAACATTATGGGACTGTTGTGGGTTATGGTAAGGGGAAACATGCGGATAGTGATGGCAGAAATGATTCTACAAGTTGTCAAACTACAGTTTCTTGTTCACAGTCAAAGGCCAAGGTTGCGACATCCAAAACCTATAAAAGAAAGGCCAAACCCATGTGCATGTGGTCCTTACGTGTGTTAAAAGTCGGTGATGAACCATCTTGGAGTGTCAAAAAATTAAAAGATGAACATAAATGCCTCCAAACAAGAAAAATTAAATTGTTGACTGCAAGATTCATTTCATCCGAGGTTTGCTAAAATTCTTGTTAACAATCGGAAAATCCCAACCGCTGCACTAAAAATTAAATTAAATCGAAAATTTCAAATCGACGTCTCTGAGACAAAGGTAATCAGAGCAACAAAACTTGCAATGAAATGGATTTTGGGTGACCATGAAGAACAATATGCCAATCTTAGGGATTACGCTTTGAATTGAAGGAAACAAATAAGGATACAACTGTGAAGATTCAAGTTAAAGCAAACACTGATTGAACCCAGGAGTCAAGGGTTTTTAGACGGATCTATGTTTGTATTGGTGCGTTGAAAAAATGTTATAGAGCAGGAAGAAGGGAAATACTATGTTTGGATGGGGCTTTTATCAAAGGACCATATACTGGTCAAATCTTAACTATTGTTGGTGTGGATAGCAATAATGGGATGTACCTAGTTGCTTACGCGGTAGTTGACGCTGAGTGCAAGAGTTCATGGTTATGGTTCCTTACCAATCTAGGAGATGACCTTTATTTGCAACCCAATTCAAACTACACATTCATCTCAGATAGAAAAAGATATAAACGTGGTTTATCTTATTCATATATTTGTGACCCAATTCAATTCTCATTCATATTTTATCTTATGTTTAATGTGACAGGGGATATTACCAGCCATTGCAAAACTGTTTCCTGCTGCGGAACACATATTATGTGTGAGACACATATATGACAACATGAAACAGTTATTCAGGGGACAGAAGATCAAGGATCTTCTTTGGAAGTGTGCTACAACATCAATAGTGGTTCAATTTAATAGAATAATGGATGAGCTCAAAACAGTAGACCTTTAAAGCTTATGACTGGTTAAGAAAGATACCACCATCATCATGGTCAAAGTCACATTTTTCAGGTATAATATAAACATATTATGACTTTCATATATAATATTAATAAGCTTAAAACTGATGATGATATTGATATGTTACCTACAGGGAGAGCTAAATGTGACATTCTTCTTAACAACTTATGTGAATCTTTCAATAGAAATTTGGTGGACGACAGAGATCAACCAATCATTGGTTGTTTGAAATACATCAGGGAGTATCTTACGAATAGAAATGTTAGTGTGCAACAATTAATAGACAAATGTGAAGGTCCCTTAACCACAACAGCAACTACAATTTTAAGAAACATCAAGTGATAAGGATTTAAAACACACATTTTTAGGGGGTCATTTAAGCTCTAAATCGACACATTTTATATCTGTTACTAATTAAAATCGTTCCTTTTAACATTTTAGGTCTTTTGAAAGCAAAATGTTGGAATGAAGCACATTTGGACGAAAAGGAGCGAAAACATGAAGAAAATGGCAAAGTCAAGATCAAAGACACTCCAGCACACCTGACGACGTCCCAACCAAAGGGCGACGCCGTCCCTCTATGAAAGACTTGATCAAAAGTGCAGGCGATGGCTCAGCGGAAATTCTGGTCCTAAAGCCTGACGACGTCACGCCTAAATTCTGGAAGGCGTCACTCACAAATTTTACACCAAACGCCCAAGAACTAAGATTTACACGATGTCCCTTTTGAAGACTGACGACGTCACACATCTCAACTGACACCGTCCCAACGATGACTTGGCCCAAACGAAACCCTAATGACGGCGACCTGAAGGCGTCACTAGCAAAAGGTGACACCGTCGCGATTGTAAATCTATATATGGAATTTGATTTTTCTGTATTTTGGTAGGTAGAACTTTGGAGAGCAAACCCTAATACAGTTGTAGTCCGACTTGGACAGTAGTCTAGGGTCTCATACCCTATTTTACATCACAAGATAAGTTTGTCTATCCAATTTATCATTATGTCTATCCCATGTTCAATTGTATGTGTGTATGCTTGCTTGTTTAACATGAGTAGCTAAATTATTCTTGTATTTGCTTAGATCTATGAAACCTAGTTATTGATTATTGGTAGGTTGTCTCTTGTCTTAATTAGTAGACGCTACATTAAGGAAAATTGGCTTCTTCTTTCATTGTTGCGAGCTTGAACGTCCTAAATAGTAAAAAATCCTTTGAGTGCACATTAGGCCATTCGTTGTGTTTATTGCGTGAATTGTAGCTTTAGAGGAGAGTTGCAATTCATAGAACTAGGGAACTAGGCACCACCCTATGACCAAACGGAATACAACGTATCGATTAAGATAAAGGAAGTGACAATTTAACCGACCAATAAGAGATAACTATGGAGTAATAACATCTAAGTGAAGACATCTTTAATCATCATACGAGCACATCTACAATTAACATAACCTATTTTTAGTTAATTAGATAATTAGAGAATTAGTAAAAGTAATAAAATCGATAGAAGTACCACCCCCAATCTCATACCCCGAGATATTTACCTTTGCTTTCTAAAAAACCATAAAAGGACTATAAAGAATCTTCCTCATCCCCACCTTCTTGTCATATATCTCTTTCTAGCATTCCTATTCCCCTAGAGAACGAAATCAATCCCCTTGGCTTATCACATACTTTGACTGGTTTAGCCTAAAAACCCATACTTTGGACTACTGATGATGAAAATGCCAAGTTTCAGTTTAACGTGATGTTTTTGGCTAAGATTAGAGACCAACGATTTATTTTAGTCTTTAATTAATCTTCAACCTATACAGACATTGAATATCTTTTTTCTTTCTTAGGTCAAATTCAGTAAACACAAAACTAAACATATTAAAACCCAAATTATTCCATATGCTTTTAGAACAAAATCAATCACATATATGATTGGCTTTGTTGCGGTTGTATTTTGTAGACAAACAAAAACCTAAATAAAAAACAAACTCAATCAAACATATTAAAAAAAAACCCAAATAAAATGAAACAAGCATTGAAATAACCATTTTTAACAACCAAAAACTAACCTTAACACTAAATTGAAATCCAATAACCCATATTCTAACTCTAAACACATCGAAACCCAAATTGTTAATCATGATAATAACCCATATTCTTGTGTTCTTCATGTGAAACCAAAATATTCAATCAACAAAACCAACACAAATGTATTATTTTAGACAACAAAAATAGTTTGCATAGAAAGACAATAAAAATAATAAATGTGTTGCGATTAGGGATAGGGATGTACCGCATGCACGAGTCGGGTTCGGGCGGTTTTAGTGTACCACTAAAATGTACATGCACCCATTTATAATATCCAAACCTACTACTTATAATGCACAAATGACTCTGATCCATTACATGATGTACAACACATTAAAGCACAAAATTTCGGACTTACAACCACATATGCATTATATACAACACATTAATACAAGCTTCTTGACCAAACAATTAATACACCCCATCACCAATTGGATTGATTAAGATATTATCCATCGGTTTTCATGTTTTCCATAATACCAATATACCAACGATTGTGACCTATCGGGTTATCCACAATTGAATATTATATGGACAAATCTCGGTTTTTTTTGTTTAAACTGATAAACGGTATTAAGATTAAGTCGCACTAAAATGTACCAACAAAACAAAGGAAAACACCCTAATATATTCAAATTTTTTAAAAGTTAAAGAAAATGAATATCATATCAAACGATTTAATGTTTTTGAATAATTCATGTAAAAAAAAAAAAATTATGTAATAGAGATACTTATATAAAAATATAATGGAAGAAATTATATAGTGAATATATATTCTAGTTAATTATAATATCAATAAAGCGGGTATAAATTAAACTTGGAATTACTCGATCCGAGCGGGTATGATCCAAGTGGCACCGACCAACGGGCTCGCCCGAGACGAGCTATACATAATTCACCGAAAATTTATATTTCATGGTATCCGCCGCCACAACGCGGGAACCCCGCATTAAATGTCACTAATACAAATAATATAGCACATTATACGATATTCAAGCTCGAGCGGTCGACGGGCAAAATAGGCTTTAGCCCGAATCGGTGCGGGCTAAGCGGACTCGAGCGAGAATAGGCACGGACAGCGGGCTCGAGCCCGATACCTAAACGAAATTCCCGTAAATTTATTGTCGAAAAGAACATAATAAACTAAAATACATGAACCCGCAATGAAGCGGGTATAGATTCGGGTAAACGAATTGCAGTGCAGAATATCAATCGGCGGGTATTACCTCAAACCCGCATCCAATACCCAAACCCGCATCCAAACCCGCCAATCCGTCCCCGAACCTGACCCAACCGGTTTGGGTTTTAGTTTTCCCCATCGGTTTCGGGTGCTTTTGCCATCCCTAGTTGCAGTCAACCCATATGCTGGATGCTTTAGGCCCAACATTCAAACATTTATGGTAATAACATCAGCAGTGGCAAGTGAAAATCATTAACAGGTAATGGAATTCTAGACGTAATGAAAAAAACCATGTTCTACAACATCTAGTGACAAAACTGAAACAAATTTCATATTCTATTTTCAAACACACTTTAGGCAACAACACAACAGCTCCAAGAGCACTTCTGCAATGAGTGCTTATGGCCAACAATGATATTAGCAAATATTTATTTTGCAATCTTTCATAATCAGTAGCTATTTTTGTGAATATGCTTAATTTCTTATTTTTAAAGGTTTGATTCGCATTCATAAAAGAAGCGACAGTCGATAGTACACGCAACTAATCCGCCAAAGCCAAAATTAGCTGATCATCAATGCAAAAATAATCAATTACACTGCCCAAATGCATACAATATCATCATAAAAGTGTGCAGATTCTTATAAAGTTGGTTATCAAAGAAACATTGACTTATATCATGAAAGCCACAATTTTTTAATAAAGATCAAATCAACATACGTTGTTAAAAAACTAATAGATTAAGCTGTGAAGGTGCAACCCATCTTACTTAAAAAAAAAAAAAAAAAAAAAAAAAAAAAAACCTATCATCAAAGCCTCTTACATTGCCCTAACCAACCACAAAGAAGTTTTTGCGAAAGACGAAAACACATTCAAAGTCCAAAGGCAGAAGGTGCATATCTCGGCATCTTTTCTTACGCCAACGGTAAATAAAAATCTTATTTAAGCATTGCATAAATATACCAAACAAAAAATTAAAGAATAAAAGCAATCACTAACCCTATTTTGACTTTCAAGTTAATATCAAAACTTTCACAGAATCGTCTTAATCTTTTAACCACCCATACTCAAAAAAAAAAAAAAAAAAAAAAAATTTACCTTTTAAGGAGGCGGCACCAATTTATTGGTAACTATTCAGAGACTCGGAATATTTTTACCCGGTTTTAAAAATCCTAGTCATAACACCAGCCACGTAAAAATATTTACCGCCATAAATATCATTCACATAGTCGCAAATCCAAACACAACTACTTTACGTTCACAATATTGGATTAATAAACCGCTTAGACATGATATCTCGCATAAATATTCAATATTGTCAATATAAGACACGTATGAGGAAAAAACGACATCGTTTTTGGCTAAAATTATTCTCTGAAATGGCGTCGTTCAAAAAAAATAATAAAATAAAACGGCATCGCTTCTAACGATAAATGTATAATAGAGTAATTACAATGAGAAATACTAAAGACAAATTTTAGTATTAAAACGTAAGTTAACACAACAATTCCGATCTCAATTCAAAAAAGCTGCAGTTCCGCCACATAGACACACCGCATCAACGCGTAAGTTTCACTGACTCGTTAAATAAGTATAGTGTATAAAACATGATATCAATAGTTAAATTTAAAATACATCAAACTCAACACCATGGTGTTTAAACAAAGTCAAAATTTTCGTCCAACTAAAATATATATAAAATATGAATTAATATTAATAAATAATAAAGCGTTTATGTAAAAACTCGTGCACGAATGGGTATTATAACTATATAATTTTAAAATGGGGATATCTTGTTCTGAATTATTGTAATTTAATTATTCAATCCTTCATTAAAAATACACTAAAGATGAATCGAGACACGTAGAAAAGAATCATGACCACAAAAGATCAGGGGCCCACATTATATAAAGACAAAATTGTAGATAATTGGCCACAATAAATTGTAGCTAATATATTTCTTTTTAAAATATTTTAAATAATTTTATACAAGAATTTTTAAAAACCCATGACGCACGGTTTTAAAAGCTACCAATGAATAAACGAAGACTTTTCCAAAAAGAAAAAAAAAAGAGCGGGTAACCTTATCGGAACCATTTACCTGAAGTTACTTTTTTGTCGCGCCTGAAGACTTTTGGCTTTGATAGCAGTTGACTATGCATCCTTCCTATATACTCCTGAAATTGTTACGATGAACTATGAGTCTTAAACTCTTAATTGATCAATTACGATGCCCTTCCTTTGTGGTAATATCTCTACTTCTCTCTGCTCTTTTATTAACAAAAATTCAGGCTATGTTACCATTTATTTTCATTATCGTATACTAGTTGGATACCCGCGTACAGCTGCGGCGATAAATATAGTTATATAATAAATATACTAAATGAATTGTTAACCCAACTCTCATCGTAATTCCCTACCCGCTTAGTGAATTTATTTCACAACACTTCAAATGTATATGTGTTAGTTGTATATGTTTGTTTGGGTTTTCCGTATCTTTCTAGTAACATCATTATTCCCGCATATAAAAAGACCTTCACAATCTCTTTTCCTTTAAACACTTTCCCAAAAGTAAATGATTTTGATAAATAAAGATTGTATTGATTGAAATAAAGGTTAAAGTTATAAAAATTTGAATCAAAATAAAATAAACCTACTAAAAATATAAAAAGTAAAAACTCATATAAATATATAAAAATGGATGTTGAATTAAAGAGCACCAAATTTTAAAAAATATGGTGAAATTAGATCATAAAAAAATTAAACGAATTAAAAGATATTTAAAATTAAAAATAAATGTGATTAATTAGTTAAGTGATACGTGTCACCCCATCATCGGAGCTCTTTATTTTAGTTTGTTAAAATTCTTTCATTTTGTTATTTTTTAGTTAGAGTTGACACATGTCACTTCAATAATTAATTCCTTATCTTAATTTTTATGGGTCACAACTTAAACGCTTTATATAGTAGTATAGATATGTGAATTGTAATCACTAACATCCACTTTTATTAATATTGCTAGTAAGATGTTCTTGTTTTGTATTGGTTTTGATAAATATAGAATCAAGAGCAATATTTTAAGAGATGATCATGTTTTTGTTTTCGTCTTTTAACCACTGTTATGATCAATTACCTTGGATGTTTGTGATTAAATTCTCACGGGTGGTTATCATGTTTAAGAGTCTGATTAGTTAAGTATGGCGAATTTACAATCAACAACAAGCGATACTTAAAGGTTTGCGAATAAGTGTGATTCTTCAAAGCTTTATTTAAAAAGTATAAAAATTATTTTATATGACTTTTAACCACAAAATGTTGTGTATACTAATTGATTTTTACACCTTACAAAATGTTGTGAAACATTTTGTTGTTCACACAACCTCCTACCTACTCGCTACTACCCGCCACCCCAAACCACCACAACACCTCCTGAATTCAACCAACCACTTACTCTTAGTTACTGCCGCATGACAGTATAGGCACCCATAAGCTGTGTGATTCTTGATTCTTAGTGTATTGGGTTGAAACATAATAGTCTATTACATATTGCTATACATCTTCTGTAGTTGCTTTCCTCAACGTGTCATCTATATATAGTTGTGCACATCCTTTTCGGCTATTATGATTTTTGATATGATGATCATGGTTGAGGATTCTATTGTTGTGGTTTTTACTTATAATGAATCATACTCATTGTGTCAGTTTTGTTGAAAGTTTTTTCTTTTATCATCGTCAGTGCCATTCTTCAAGTCATTATTAGAAATAACGATGAAACTCAGATATGTCATTTTACTTCCATTCAGTACTGAGATTATGCTAACATCACACATGTTTTAGCTTTTCTGATAAAAATAAAAACAAAATCATTGTCATATTCGTTTTTTCATTTGATGTGATCTCTATGTTTTATATGAAATGATGTGGTCATTCTGCCTAGCTATCTATGTTCATTTTACATATTCTGTTGATTGGAAAATGAACTTGAACTTTGAAACTGCTCATATGAAAAAAGGAGCAATAAAAATCTAAGCACCAGCAATATGGTTGAAATTTGTTGAGTGGCTAGTGTAAGGGCAGGTTCGATGATCATTTCTTTGTTCATATTTTGATCTTTATCTGTCATTTTAATTGAAGCATCGACATGTCATGTAATTCTCAGAATAATTCAAAAAATTGCATTTAAAGCTTTTGATAATTAAATACATGTAACCGCTCGACATGAAAAAACTTGAATTCAGCATCTCTTGCATGCAATTAACAAGAAATCCCGTTGTAGTTAACTAACATATGATTTCATTCCAATGTGCAGAAATTGATTGATCAATCATGAATGAGTAGAAGGGAATGTGTGTCACGTTTGTGTATTACCCAATACAACGGAGTTGAAGAATGCGTAACGCTATATGATGGTACAAATGTACAATATTCGCTGACTTATGACAAATAATATTTTTGAAGTTTAAAGTATCACGCTTGGAATTTAATTTGAAAGAGTAGGTAGTACCTTTCATCTAAGGGGAAATCACTAGAGTAACTAAGAACAATGGAGGCTCTTGAAGGGAAACGCTGGGATGCTTCCTTGGAATATGGGGTGCTCAAATCTCGTAGGACAATGATTCATCCATCCTTTTTTGAGCACTTCTCAACCCTTAAAATACTAGATCTGTCTCGTACAAACATACAGTCAGTGCCTCCATTCATTTCCATGCTAGGCTCACTTGTAAATCTTACCTTGCAAGAATGTTCAATGTTAGTGGAACTACCGCCAGAAATTGGAACACTTAGTAATCTCATGATTTTTGATCTTGAAGGAACTGAGATCATGTATCTACCGAAAGAAATGGGAAAGCTGACAAATTTGCAATGTTTGAGGGTATCTTTATCTGCATATGCAGATGAATATATTGGCAGAAATGGGATAGAGAATGTAATTCCTAGGACGACATTATCAAAGTTGAGTAAGCTGGAGGAGTTGAGCATTCATGTGAATCAAGATGCCAAGTGGTGGGAGGTTGAACTTTTAGAAGCTATATTAGAAAAGCTTCATCTCCTTACATGCCTTAAAATACTGAAACTATACTTGCCAACTGCACAAGCGTTACTCTACTTCCTACGACTTCATAGCTGTCAGCCACCAATTTACTCAACTTTACAGGACTTCAATTTGCAAATTGGTCACGGGGAACAACTTACGTCCTGTCTGAAAACTAATCTCGTGAAGTGTTTTGAAATGTTAGAAAAATGCTTGAAATATGAAAATGGTGAAGAGATCACTGATGACATTAAGGAGCTAGTCAGATATGCAAAAGCTTTGTTCATGCGCCGCCATTGGACAATTGAGAAGCTATCTATTTTTGACATTAGTAGGCTTAAGTATTGCTTACTTGCAGAGTGCAATGAGATGCACACTATTGTTGATGCAGATGAGTTGCAAGGTGACAAAAGTGCCACCCACAATAATGTTGTGAGGGAAGCATTTGCATCCCTCGAGTACTTGGCCATTCACTCTATGAAGAAGTTACAAAGCATTTGGAAGGGACCACTTTCTAGAGATTCTTTCTCTTGTCTACAAGTTCTAGCCTTGCATACATGTCCTGAGCTAACCACTGTTTTCACAGAAGGTATGCTTTATGGACTCCATAGCTTGACAGCACTAATAGTTGAAGACTGCGCCAAAGTTAACAGTCTTGTAAGTCGGGGATCCACACACGAGAATTATGGCCCTCTTTTTCCAAACTTAAGGAGAATTCTGGTTTTGGATCTGCCTGAGCTGGTGAGTATATCTAATGGTGCGTGCATTGCCCCACATTTAGATACACTGCTCATTTTTAACTGCTTAAAGCTTGATTATCTTTCGCCAATGGAATTATCAAGAAATGTAAAAGTGATCAAAGGAGAGACTGAATGGTGGGATGCATTGAAGAGTGTAGAGGTGGAATATTCAAGTGCATTTGTACCACTCGAAAGGGATGGAGAATTGATGAATCAATTAGCTGAAGATACAAATTCTCTCAAACATTTCCACAGGCTTAAGAGTCGAGGTAAGTTTCTTTTAAGCCTTCTTCCCTTTATTTCAGACTTGTGTTCTAGTAAATTCGCACCGACCTTGAATAATTCCTGGCAAAGTAAATAGTCCTTACCGCAATAGGGTTTGCTGGATTTCTGCGTGTGCAAATAGTAATAATTCATAAACAATGTTGATACGAATCTTGAATCGTGTAAAACACTCTCATATTATTGTATTTTGACCCATTACACCTTAGGTTACACGAGGTGTATGATCGGATATTTTAAGATTAGGCTCAATTCTCTAGGCATTGAAATGGGAGCAAATAACACACTAAAGATTGTTTTCTGTTGTGTTCTAAGACCAAAATAAAATTTATCAACTTCATGTTTCAGTGTAGCCATTATCATCTTCATGTGTAAACTTTAAGCCTCTGTTTTTAGATCTAACTCTTGTGGAATTTCTCATCTCAACCTAGTCAGGTTGCCACCACCACAAAAATACAAGTTTTTCGATTCCCCTATATGCGTCAACGGCATCCAGCAACCTATCTTTAAAATTCCCGTTGCTGATTCAAACATCCCATTCAAGCGGGCTCTCTTGGTTATGGATTTTCAAACTTCTTCAATGATCATCAATAACTTCAATATCAAACATTTTGGGTGCATTGTTTAGTGTTGTAAACATTGGCCTAGGCGGCCGATTAATCGGCGATTAATCGCTAGGCGGGGATTAAACCCCGATTTTCACTAATCGGCCTTATTAATCGGTTTGGCAAAAATCGGTCAACATACCGATTAATCGGACAAAAATCGGGCATAAATCGACCAAATCGGACAAAAATCGGATAAATCGGCCAACTCGGTTATGGATAGGAATCGACCAAATCAGGCATAAATCGATTAAATCAGAAAAAAAAATTAGCTAGATCGGCCAAATCAGGCATATAGTTTCAAAATTTTATAATTTTATATACATATATAATCAATCTAATTCCTCGTCTAACCGATTAATCGCTAGGCGGTATCCGACCGCCCCGCTACCGCCTAACGATTTTTGCAGCCTTGAATTTTTGTTTTTAATTTTTGCACACATATGTTTAGGGTGTGTTTAGTTGGTGAGAAATACCCACCCTTTTCTAAGGAATTTTTTTCACATAAATCTGAAAAACTGTTTAGTCACACATTTTTCAAAAGATTTTCATAAAAAATGAAAATCACACTTCTCAATTTTAACTAAAAATCTGAAAAGTCCAATTTACCCTTTTCTACTTTCATCTCTTGAAAAAAAAAAAAAATAAAAAATAAAAAAATTAACGTCATTTAAATAGGTTTTTAAAGTCAATCAACACTTCCAGAGAGGATAAAAACCATTTCCCTTCTCAACGAAATTAAAAAATGAGAAATTGAAAAAAAAATTCTACAACTAAACGGATACATGTGAGATAGGTTAATATGATATTAAGGAACTTAGATTTAAGAACAATGGATATGACTTGGGTAAAATTTCCACCTCCAAGCTTAATAACAACCTAATTAAACCTTGGATAAAGTAAATAAACACCACCAAAGATTAATCAGATTGGCGAAATTATGAAGTGACCACACCAAGAACAACTAACAATCGATTCCTATTATGAGTTAAAGACTAATAAAAGCTTCCTAAGTTGTTATGTGTTCAAAACTGAAGATCATGCCTTTCAATACAACTTGGAAGCTTTTTTATAGGCTGGAATATCTATATCTATACTACTTATAATGCATTTTGTACCTTGCCTCCTATTAATATTTTAAGATTTTCTAATATAGAACTTTTAAGCAAATACAAGTAAAAAAAGCATAAGTTACAACTATTTGAAGCACAAATAAAACTAAAAAATACTATTCAACATATACAATTAATACACTATTTAATTTACCCCAACACCAAAATATACAACCATTTAACCATAATGTACAATCTAATCAAGTTACTAAACCAAACACTTAAAAATAAAGCCATTAGGCTGCCCGCAGTGTTCGGTCGACCGATTTGGTCGCCATTGCGCCTACCGACGAGTCGCCGCCATCGCAGCATGAGGGTCAAACTGGGTCAGTCGACTCCAAAATTGATGAAGGGTTCATCCCCTCGACTGATAACTCACTCGACTAAAAAACAAAAAAGTGAACCGTTATATTATTGAAAAAACATTTGTAACTTTGTAAGATTTTTTTTCTTTTTTTTAGGCTACCCACTGGTCACTCCCCAACTCACAATAATAACAAAGATCTACCTAGACTCGAAAACGAAAAGAAAACTAAACTAGATCTCCGTTATTATTATTACTAAATTAATTGTTAAAAAAAATATGACCGCATAACATCACATTACCAGAAAATTCAATCATAGAGGCACCATGCATCGATCCCCGCTAGTGTAACCAAAACAAACATTGGGGCATGCTTGGTTGAGGGGCTAAGGGGTGGGGAATGGGTAAGGTATTCAAAAGGCCCACATTTCTCATTATATAGTGATTGGTTAGGGAGGGTAAGGTTGATTACTCCGCTGGGTAATGAACCATTATAGTAACCAAAACAAACATTCAATCCTTGCTTTGGAAAAGACAATAAAACTTTGAAAAACTGATAAGTTGGTGAAACATTAAAAACTTCAATAAACTAGGTGAATAATAAATAAAAACCAATTCTCCTTGTTAAAAAATGCAAATCTCAAAAAGTAGTCATTGAAGAAACTTGATGACTGTTCTTAAAGGGTTTGAACCTAATTAAATCTCGTGAACCATAACCCTGTCCGAGGGGAGCACCATACACAAAATGGGTATATTTTGTACTAATCAGATTCATTGGGATAGGAAGTCCTAATGCACCCGCATCAACCTCTCCTCGTTCAGAAGAATTTGTCCTCAAATCTTCTAACGGACCATCTTTGAAGTAAGTGGACATATCCCCAACATTGAAGGTTGCTGATATTTTTGAATCTCGGGGTAATTCTAACTTATAAGCATTATCTCCAATTCTTTCCAACACCTTGTACGGTCCATCACCTCTTGGCATTAGTTTGTTTTTCCTTTGTGAGGGAAACCTCTCTTTCCTTCAGTGCAGCCATACGAGATCTCCGGGTTCAAAAGGAGCTTTCCTTCGATGCTTGTTTGCGTTTTTCTTGTACCAATTATTGGCATGTTCAATCTTTTTCCTGCTTGTTCATAAAAGTTTTTAATGAAGTTTTTTTTTTTAGTTTTGAGTTTTTATACGTTTTTTTAATGCACAAAAATTTTGAACATGTAATATTTTGATTCACAATAAAATTTTGATGCATGGATGTAAACACAACGTTTAGATGCACAAAATGTTGATTTACAAAGACTTTAATGCACAAACGTGTTTATTACATTTTTTTTGCATCGAAACTAAACACTTTTAGAAAACCTTTTCACAACTTTCTTATCCACCAACGTCCTCTATCTTGCGAAAATTTTAAGAATTTTCTTAAATTTTTTTTATTAATTGTTTTTACGTTTTTTCCACGAATATTTGTCTTTTTATTTTAACCCCACCCTTGTTTACTTTTAACCTTAGCAGTATTGCTAGTTTCCTTCAAAAATCAATTATTTAACCAATTCCTAAATAGCATGTATCAAATGGGGTTTGAAGGACCTTTAGGTTTAGGGCAAGGGTGCAAACCATCTAGGCTACCATGCATTTTCTTACCCGTCAGCAGATGTTCCATACCTTTGACAATCATGCACTTTAAAAAATAAAAAATTAATTGAAATCGATACTTGAGAGATGGTACTCATGCTTGTCATGAGATTCCGGGGAACTTAACCTAGCCCGCGACCCTATTGACCAAAACAATTGGGTCAATTTTTTGTGGCAGGTACTAGGTTTACCTTCTTATTAGACCTAATAAGTTTAAGGTTATGATTGAAGTTGCTTATTGTGAAGGCTACCTCATTAGTATAAATAGAGGTGTTAGCCAATGTATTCATATACAATTAAATCACTACAATATCCTTTGAGGCTCCTAAACCATATTTAAGCTTAACCTAATATTTTTAGTGATTTCTAAAATCAGCACCTTGGTTGATTTCATACAATACTCCTAGACCATACTCGAGTAACTTAAACTCACAGAATATGTTAATGATTTCTAAAATCAGCACCTAGGTTGCTAATTCAAAGAAAGGCCTAACATGATTGCATGTATAGCATTCCACTACTACAAACGCATCATAGTGCATACAAAAAAAATTGTCATCTAGTGACACATAGAAAAAGTGGTATCAAAAGTAAAAATCATTAAAATAAAAAAAATAAAAAAAGTGTCACAAAGTATAAAAAAAGTGTCACTAAAACTTTATGTCCTTCTCTCACACTTAAAAATGTGGAGGTAGAAGTCCAGTAGATAATAGTCTTTTTTTTTTTTTGAAAAGCATATAATAGTCTATTTATAGTGGCAAAATTTTTTTTCATATTTTTTGCTTTTGTGACACATTTTGTTTATAAAAGGTGTCATAAAATCTTAAAATTTAGACTTTTGCCCACACTTTTAAAAAAAATGTCACTAAAAAGGTTATATTCACTGACACTTTTTTGTGTCATTAAAACCTTTGTCACTAAATGTTTATTTTCTTGTAGTCTATATCTATATCTATACTACTTATAATGGTGGAAGACACTTCCTTCCTAATTAATTTTTTAAGATTTCCTAAAATAGATTTTTAAGCAAATACAAGTAAGGAAGCATTATTTACAAGTATTTAAAACACAAATAAAACTATAATAAAAAAAAACACTATTCAACATATACAATTAATACACAATTTAATTCACCCATCATCAAAATATATAGTTATTTCACCACAATGTACAACTAACTTAAACACAATTTGTGCATTAAATATTACTAGAATACTTAAAATATCTTAAACCATGTTCTTTGTCATCCTTGGTTCTAAGTCAATAGAGTTTAAAAATGCATACTAAAATACCATGTTCAAAAAATATTATTAAATCGCAAGAGTGCCTCGAGAATCAACATATGCGCCTTTTGTATATTTTTAATAAAACTTACCGTAAAAACTAAAAACTTTGTTTTATAAAAATCGGACGATTTTTTCAAAGCAAAAGTGCAAAGTGCTAAGTGCTAATTATATATATTTATTTGAATATTAATAATTATATTCTTAAAAGTAACTCATATGATTTTTATTGAATATTTATTTTTACTTTATCTTTATAAGTAATCTTTTACTTGTATCATCCATCTATGTAGGACAAGTTTAACAAACATTATTTTTGAGAACTAAATTTTCTTAGTATAATGTAAGTGATTTTTAAAAGTCGCTATTGTGTTATTATTTAATGATAACTTATGACTACGAGCTATTGTCAACTAATTTTATCTTATACCTTTATAATATATCTAATAACAACTCATTATTGTCACCACATCACGTGGATAATCTACAATTTTTATATGAAAATTTTGTTATTGCATAACTTTGTGCCATACATGGCATTCAAAATTAAAATTATCGTCGTCCCACCACCAAATATATCTATTGTATTGTAAAATAAAAATCTAAAAAGAATTTATTGAATATTTTAATTGTATGGCGCCAACATCCATTGTTCCCATTGAATCACTCAACGCATGTGATGTATAACCGCCTTAGTCGTTCATCGTCCATCAATAAAGATAGAATCAAAACATTCTAACTATTATTAACGGCTTTTTTTATATATATAGTGGATTTTCAATTGGATACATGAGGTTACCAATATAGTTGGAGTAACTTAAAGTAGGTTTAAGCTATGTTACTTTTCATTTTTTCATTCTTCTAGAGTTTCACCAATAGATTTGGAGAAACACTAAATTAGACAGGATGTGTTTGTGCATGTTATTGTTTTGCACATATTATTAAGAGGCTCATTTATGTATATGTAGCATGATTTTTTCTTTGCAAGTCATATGGAGGGTATGCAAACTTATTTGGAGTATGTGGGAATACAAACATTTGACCGCGAAAGAATGATTTTATATATGTATCTACATTTATATCAAATTGCAATATCCAATTTCAGTTTTCTGTCCATTGTAAGAATTCTATTAACGACACTTATATATTGTTATTAGATGAAGCAGCATCAATCTCCAGTTCTACCTTTGTTCCTCCTGATTCACAAGTGTTGCCAGCTCAAGTGTACGAGACTAAGAAAGATCTTGATTGGGGATTGTTTGTGCAGTACCTTAAGTACCAAAAACCGCCAGTGTCTTTATCCCAATGCAAATCTATTCATGTGATAAAGTTTCTTAAATATCTCAACAAGTTTGGAGACATTAGGGTACACATGGAAGGGTGCATTCTCTTTGGACAGCCCTATCCATCTGCTACTTGCTTTTGTCCACTTAGGGAAGCCTGGGGTACCCTTGAAGAGATTGTCACAAGGCTTCATGCATCTTATGCGGTAAACGTAATGCCTGAGATGAGCCCCTTTTCTAGCAGAGATATAGATTCTTACTTGAACCAAGTAAGAAAATCACAAGAAATTGCATTGGGTGTTCCTTGTAAAAAGCCGGAATTTTCAATTTTGACAGTGGAGGAGAAATCAGAATTTGGATGCAGTAGTTCTATAATTCTTTCCCCTACGAAAGGTGAACCTTTGAAAACTTTTACTTAATTGCCAACTAACACCCAAAATCATATGAAGATCTCATTTCGGTAACAACAATTCTAAACACTAATAAAAGAAGATTTAAGTTGATCGTTTAGCTTTTACATCATTTTAAAATTAATAATCAAATGTGCATCTATGTCAATGCTACTAGGGCTTTTTAACCAATAGCTACTATTAGTTTTGGCCAAATATAGCCTAAATTTCCAATATATAAATCTTTATCTTAAACTACTATAAATCATTTGTGACTTGCTTTTATACAAATCTCAAAAAAAGTTAAGTTTTAACACTTTCTTTCTATGACATAATCTTATAGTGGTGGAAAAATACTTGTAACATCCATTTTAATATTATCATTGATGAAATGTTTAATTCGGTTAATTAAATAATGGGTGAAATTAATAATCATGGTCATTCAATTCAATAAGAATTCAGTAACTTATATTTTAAAGTTAATTAAAGTTATTCTGTAACTCACTAAGATGGGATTGAGTTATTTTTGTTGTATGGTTCTATCCTTAGTCTCTTGACTAGGCATACCTCTTTAGGTGTTCCGGCCTTCCGGGTAACATATGTTATGATGATCTGCCAAAATCAGGGTAAACATCGTAATGTTATCGCATAATCTACATTTGTTACACATATCATAAAAGGGGAAATTTCACATCTCCCCTCTTCAAAATTGAAATTTTCATATTTACCTAAAAACATGCTATTGTCCATTATGCATTGAATGGTTGCAGTTTGGGGGGCTGACTTATCAATTAACTTTTGTCAATTCAGGAATGATTAACAGTGGTGGACAAGGAGGCAACTCCACTGGTACAAGAATCGAAACATCAACAAAACTCCCTGTGCCTGTTCAAGAAGGTATAGTATTATTATTCAGACGAGTCACTGCACCGCCTGATTTTCTTTTATATCCTGATACTTAATTACATAATATAAACAAAGTGTTCTTTCTGCTCGGTTCCTTTTATCAACAAAGTGTTCTTTCTGCTATAAAAAAAGTTCTACCTTACGTTCATGTTATAAACAAAGCGTTCTTTCTGCTCGGTTCCTTTTTGTTAAAGCTTTGGTTTTTCAGTTTGTCCAACTTGTGATAGAATGAGTTCTTTACTTTACGGCGTTGTTAACCCAGTAACAACAAAGGCTAGACTGATTCTTTGTTTTAATTTCAGCAATTGATATCATCTCAAAATGGAATTCGAACACTGAGAGGAAAAATCAAGACAGCGACACTGGGGGATTAGATTGGTACCTGGAAGCTATTGACCGAATTCGTTACTGGCTAAATTCTGCTGCTGCCACTGATGACCTGAGCATGGCAGCAAATGCCATGGAGTTAGCTATGCATAGGTTAATAGATGAGTTTCGCACCATCTTGCAAGTCAATTGCATATCAAAGGAACATAGTTCATCTGATAGCTATCATGAATTACAAGAAGATGATTATGTAAAAAGTTATGGACTGAGTCCCAAGGTGATTAGTGATCTCCGAAATATGGCTGTGAGGGCAATTTCTGATGAACATATACAGATTTTAGTGGCGATTTACATTTCCGAACGAGGTAAGTACATCCGAAGCAGATGTCAACAATTTTTTTTCCATAAATGGAGCAGAAATGGTGCTCAAAGATTTCATTGGGAATTGTTGGAGTCTCTGATTGTAAATTGGATTAAGTTGGTCAAAATCTATCTTGAGGGCCTCTTTGCAAGTGAAAAGCAATGGTGTGAGGACATCTTCCAAGGCCTTGGAACGAACATAGGAGATAGTTGTTATGAGTTGACCATTCACTTTTATGAAACTCAAGTATTCAACATAGTCTACGCATTGAGTTATTGTTATCCACCACCTGATAGGCTTTTCACCATCTTAGATCTGTACCATACATTGGATCGGTTTCTGAGTGAGATCTATTTTGTTGCAAAACCCTCGGAGCTGAACCACGGAACTCATTTGCTTCATCTTCTTGCTAATAAGATTACTAGTAATCTGTCAAAGTTTGAGATGGCTTTGCTCTATCACGAGTCTTTGGTTATATTTGTTGGGCCAGTTGACCCCTTGCCGTCTATGTGTTGAGTTACCTGTACAAACTCTGTGAACACAAGCATGCTTTTAAAAAGATCACCTTGCCTAAGCTGCCATCCATTGATGAGGGTGATCTCATGAGCATATACTATGAAGAATTTGAAGGACGAAGCGGGCTTTCGTGTCATGTGATTTGGATCATTATGAGGTTGGTGTCTAATTTGGAGGGTCAAGCAAAGTTGTGTGCAGATGGTTCTGCTGGTTGTTTCTTCGCTCTGAAAAACATTCATTATATTGTTCAGAAAATCGAAGGACGTCCAGAATTGATGGAAGTGATTGGAAATGATTATCTGGGTAAGTTGATTCAGAAACTGGATCAGACAAAGGTCAAGTATCTAACGTTAGAGCTTGAGAAGATTAGAGCGGTAAGGGATTATTTAAAAGTATGATTTTGAAATGCCAGCTACCTTTCCATCCCTATTCAATAGTAGTATATAGTTTTATTATAAATGAGGATCGATATCATATATAGTTGCATATTTGGTAAAATAGTTTATTGACGTACGCATGAAATAAATTAAGGAAACTGTATACATGTACTAGGAATTCATACGGGCTGTGCTAATATAATGTTATTTTACAACTACTATATGTCTTAACGAATCTTATCTCATTTTTGTATAAAATATCTTGCTAATAAAAGTTTTGAGAAATCAAAGACAAAGATAAATTTGTTCATGCAAATACAAAAGTGAAAAAGATAAGGAGGACATAAAAAAAAAAAAAAAAACCAAATAACGCCTGTTAAAGGGTTAACGGGAAGGACTAACGCCGAAATAACGCTCGGAGGTCCAAGGTAATAACGGGATTCCAATATCTTTTATTTTCCAATCCGATTTTCTACGCCGCCTTTCTTTCCTCATCGATCTTTAAGCGATTGAGTGCCCTAATAAGGGCAGAACATGTTCAATTTTTTTTTAAAAAAAAAAAAACCGTTTTTAACACAAACTCAAATTTCATTAATAATTAAAACGTTATATAATAATTCAAATAGAATAAAAACATTACAATAAAATTCAAATAACATTAAAACATTACGATAATAAAACGACTAAACTAGTTTTGATTATGACGATCCTAAATCTCTTCCACCAAATCGTCTTTGAGGCTAAGATGAGTTGTTTTGTAGCATATCTCCCTGATAATTTCCAACGATTCCACATGCATTCTTATGGGATCATAAGAACGTGTTGCTCCGCCGGAAAGAATACTGGAGATATCGCCCGCTCTTCATCTTGAATTATCATATTATGTAATATGATGCATGTGTACATTATATGTGATAGACGCTCTTTGTCAAACCCTTTAGCCGGATGTTTAATCATTAGCCACTTCCTCTTTAGTACACAAAAAGCACGTTCCACATCTTTTCTTGTTGCTTTATGCATCGTCTTATACAATATTCGTTTGTGATCATTCGTCCCTAGATTTTTAATGGACTTCATAATAACCGAGTATTCCGGATATATCCCATCAGCAAGATAATATCCCCGTGTATATGGCACGCCGTTAGCAACGAATTCCACATCCGGTGCTCTCCCGTTTTGAGATCATTGAAAAGAGGCAATTTACGTAAAACATTTACGTCGTTATTCATCCCGGCGACACCAAAGAACGCATGCCAAATCCATAAATCTTGAGAGGCAATCGCTTCCAATAAAATGAAAGGAGTTTGCCCGTGATCATCCCTACAAAATTGAGTTTTTAAAGCATGTGGGCAATTCTTCCACGGCCAATCTGTACAATCAATTCTTCCTATCATCCTAGGAAACCCATGACGCTCGTAGTGATGAGCATAAAGTTTGTCAATGTCAGTAACCATCGGCTTTCGCAAATAATCTGCACCATATAACTCCTTTATGGCCTCACCAAATTTTTGGAGACACTTACTAATTGTTGACTCACCCATTTGCACATATTCTTCTAGAGCATCAGCATTGACTCCGTATGACAATTGACGAATTGACGACGTACACTTCATCAAGGGAGAAATATCAAGTACGCCTGCACAACTAGGAGTTTGTTGGAAATAAGGTGAATGATCGGTTACCTCTCGAACAATTCGTGTGAATAGTTTTCGGCTCATTCGGAAACGATCATGGAATGCTTGATCGCCGTATCTTGGGGTCTCGCAGAAGTAAGCAGCCACTAAACGGTTACGAGCACCCAAACGATCCCTACTAATTTGGTTTCGTGAGACTTTAGTTTGTGACGCTTGAAAAGCCTCCCAACACTCTTCCGCAAACATCATAAACTCGCTACTAACTTCATTTTTATCATCCGAAGACGAATCGGCAATGAATAGCTCGTAAGAATTCATAGTGTGAAAAATATAGAGAATGTTTGAAATGAGATTTGTGGATTGAAGTGTGTTAATATGTTGTGTATTTATAAGGTAGTTTAAAAGATTTTTATTTATTTATTTATTTATTTATTTTTTCAAACCGTTACAAAACGGCTAGAAAGCACAAGGTTTTCTTTGTGAAAATCTCGATCGCTCCCACGACCAAGATACACAAAAACTGACCCACGATCGATTCCTCACAGTAGGGCGATCGAGTAGCAATCGATCAGTCGATCGCTCGAGCTTACTGCAAGCAGCCTAAAGATATATGAAATGAATGCACACAAGAATTTCACAAAACAAAATAACTAAATGTAAGAATTCTATATTAGAAAAGAATATAAAACTTAATCAATTAATTTATATTTTTATTTTTTTAGTAAAAATGGAAGTTACAACAAAATGATTTTGTAACTAGAGTGATGTGTCAATAAATAAAGTAATAAGGTGGCATGATAATAAGACATGAAGGTTTACTTTTTTTAATGGCAAATATTTATTGAAAAACTAGCAATGAGCTAGAATAATACAATTATAATATATGGAACTGTTGAAAGATATAAGCTGAGGGCTTATGTTGTCATTTGTGTATTCTTGTTTGTGTGTTGTTTTGATATGCAGGTTGGGAGATATTAAGTGAACCAAAGTTGAAGGGGGCTAAAGTGTTGATTTGTTGAATTTCAAGGATGGTACTGCACCAAGTCTAAACTCCAATTAAGTCAAGGCTATTTAAAGCCATTTATCTCTCTTTGTTGAGTCAGTCGTTTAGGGTTTCTCTGTGTGTATTTTCACACAATTGTTCATAGATGTTAATTGATATCTTTGTATTCAGTTTCTTTAATTTCTTGTATTGTAAAAATACTCATGAAGTATCAACCATAAGGGGTGGTTGGTTGGGTTGATACTCATAAATTTCATTTTGGTTTAAACTGGGTTGTTGTGATTGATCATCACTTTGTATAAGTTTAGCATGGTATCAGAGCCAGGTTGGCTTTGATACGAAGTGCTTTGATCAAAATTTGTTTTCTTTAAAAATTAGGGTTTCGATAAATTTTGGGGTTTTTTGATTCTTGATCAGATCTTACTAGATTTGAGTGTTATTCAACTAATTGGCTATTGAATTAAGTGTTTTCGGTATCAATTGATAGTTATCATTTTTTAGGGTTTTTTAAAAATTGAGGGTTCTTGTTCTGGTGTTCTTGTTGGTGATTAATAAGTGTAAATCAGTTGCGTATAATCAAGATTTCATAGATCTTGATTTTATTGGTGTGTCGTCAAGATTAGGGTTTACTGTATCAAACCCTAATTCGGGATTAGAGTTAATCTTTCTTTGATTAAATTGGTATTTTAATTTTTTGGTGTTCTGGTGTATTGTATGCACATTTTGTTGGTTTCTAATTTTGTTTGTTCTGTTTGTTTAAGGTATTTTGATTATGGTTTCCGCTACTTATTGGTTGCTTTGATTGATATTCTTGTTCAATTATTTCTGGAAATTGCGTGCACTATAACACCACTTACACATTCTTTTAGGTTTTTTCTTAAGTTTTCTAGAAATTGCATGAGACGAAGTGTAGGTTAAGGGATTGTTTGTGTTTGTGTTGATTGGATATTGATGGATTGTTTGTGACTGAAGGTGATATAAGGTGTATCTGCTTTTGTTTTGTTTTTTTGTTTTCCTTTGAGTCTTCAATATGACTATTGAAGATAAAAATAAGGAAAAGGCATTTGGTTCTAATGATGCTGATCATCTTGATCAATTTGACCCATTGTTTTTGCACAGTAATGACACTAATGGTATACCTTTAATAAGTTTTAAACTAGAAGGACATGAGAATTATAAGGTATGGTCTGCTACTATTACTATAGCAATCCATAATAAAAACAAACTTGGTTTTATAAATGGAAAAATTACAAGGCCTGATCAGGGTGGTTTTTTGCAAGAACAATGGGATAGGTCTAATTCTGTGATTCTTTCTTGGATTCTTGGATGTGTTTCACAAGATGTGTTTATAGGTCATATATTCTCAAAAAAATGCTAAAGATCTATGGGATGAATTAAAAGAAACATATGATAAACAAGATACTTCCATAATCTTTAATATGCATTATAAAATTCATTCATTCACTCAATCTGGAATAACTCTCTCTGAATATTATGATAAATTCAATGCTTTGTAGAGGCAATATGACTCCCTAGTCAGTCTCCCAGAGTGTACTTGTCCTGGTTCAGCCGATTTAAAATATCATAATAATCTCATCAAACTTATGCAATTTCTCATGCGGTTAGATGAGGTTTATGCTCATATCAGGAGTATAATTCTCACCACTGACCCTATTCTTGATGTGAAAGGGGCCTTTGCCACCTTGTCCAGGGATGAGTCACACAGAAGTACTATTACTCATAGTACTTCTAAACCTGATAACACTACGTTTGTTTCTAGGACTAATCCTAGAAACTCAAATTGGTCTGCCAATAAGAACATTGCTTTCAATAATAATAATAATCAGTTGAGAAGGCTAAATAGACCAAAATTGGTCTGCACACACTATAAAATGAATGGACATACTACTGATAGGTGTTTTGAGTTAGATGGATATCCTTCTGGTTTTCAAAAGAAAAATGTTACTAATCAAAACAATGCTAGTAGTAATATTGTTTCAAGGCAAAAGGATAGGCCTGCTGGTTCATCTAATTCATTCACAGATGATCAGTATAAGAGGCTTATGACTTTGATCAGTGATAAAACTGGGTGCATCAGTATGCCTGCAAACATTGCAGGTATAAACTATGTTATAAGTTTTAGTCATTCTAGGTATAATACCAACATAAGAACTTATAATTTGTACATTGGTTGGATTATTGATTTTGGTGCAAGTCAACATATGACATACACTGTGTTAAACATGTTTAATATAACTGATGTATCCAAACTAAATATGACACTTGGTCATCCTAATGGTACTAAAGCTCAAGTTACTCACATTGGGAGCTTGAAATTAACAAATAAACTAATCATAACTGATGTCTTGGTTGTACCTGGATATCAAGTTAGCTTGTTGTCAGTACACAAGCATAATAAAGATAATAAATGCAGAGTAATTTTTTATGAAGATGTTTGTATTCTTCAGGATTCTGTTCTAAGGACCCAGATGGGGACTGGTAATCAAAATAATGGTCTGTATTTTCTTAATACAAGTAAAAAGTTAATCAATCATAATACTCAAGTTTGTTGTTTATCCAAATGTATATGGCATAACACTTCGTCATCCTTCTGATCAAGTTCTGAATATTCTTAAACATAAACTTAATATTGACAATAAATCAAAAAATGATCATTGTGATGTGTGTCACAAGACTAAGAAAACTAGAGAACCCTTTCCTCTTAGTGAACATCAAACCACTAAAGTTGGACAGATTGTTCACTTAGATGTTTGGGGTTTGATGCGTAGGGTTCGGGGTCGAGAAGATCTCCTTTTCTATGAGCAGGATTTTCAATCCTCTATGCAGTGAATCTAATCGTTGTAGTGTAGTATGGGGTAAGCCTCGGGGATTGATTTCGTTCTCTAGGGGAATAGGAATACTAGAAAGAGATATATGACGAGAAGGTGGGGTTTAGGAAGATTCTTTTTAGTCTTTTTTCTTATTTTTTTTAGAAAGCAAGGGTAAAATCTCGGGGTATATGATTGGCGGGTGGTACTTCTACCGATTTCAATACTCCACTAATTATCTAATTATCTAATTAACTATTGGATGGGTTATGCTAATTGAGGTGTGCTCGTGTGATGATTAACGATGTGTTCACTTAGATACTATTACTCCATAGTTATCTTTTATTGGTCGGTTGAATTGTCACTTCCTTTATCTTAATTGGTGCGTTGTATTCCGATTAGTCGTAGGGGGTGCCTAGTTCCCTAGTTCTATGAATTGTAACTCTCCTTTAGAATACCCGGGATCGGCAAGTGCAATAGCATCTCCCCGAATACACTACTATCATAAAGCTACAATTCACACAATAAACACAACAATGGCTCAAGTGCACTATCAAGCTTTTTACTATTTAGGACGTTCAAGCTCGCAATAATGAAAGAAAAAGCCAGTTTTCCTTAATCTAGCGTCTACCAATTAAGACAAGAGACAACCTAACAACAATTAATAACTAGGTTTCATAGATCTAAGCAAACATAAGAATGATTTAGCTAGACATGTTAAACAAGCAAGCATACATACAATCAATTGAACATGGGTGTGTGCTACGTGTGTACAAGTTTTAAATTTATAAAAGGTGAATTACCAATATTACCAATAACACATACGAGCAAGTATACTCGTCCGTTATAGCAAGATTATGAAGGTAAGTCGGGATCGTTCGCAGGGATTTGAGTGAATCTAAGCACAAGTTCGAATCAACAGAGTCTATCCAAAACTTATAACAAAGCAAATAGATATAATGAAATTGGATGATTAAAAACTACACTTGCTTAAACTAGTTTCATATCCTAGATTAATGTGATTGTGTTAACCTCTTAACATGTTGGTTGTGATAATTAGTTGGTGTACTAATCTATTGTTCTTACAAGTTAAACCTTCACAAGATTTTAGTTCATAAAACAAGCATTACATTGAACCAATCAATTCAAGATCAATTCAAGTTTCATAAGTTTACTTGCATAAACTTAAACACAAAACATCCACTTGTTTCATCAAATTGCTTAAGAAATGGTCAATACAAAAGGTAACCGATCATAGACAAAAGGCTACAATTGATTCTCAACAACTAATCTTACGACCTTTTAGATGTTTCCAACCAATCCAATTTGATAATCAAAAAGTGTTTTTATTACAACCACACCTTAATTCATTTGTATAATCAAGAATAATGGGTTTAAACAATCATCCATAGACAAAATGATTATAACTAGTTGAATAATAATAAGTTCTTTCGACCTCTACAATTACTATTGATGAGTGTCTAAATACTCATCATTTTATACCATTTAGATCGCAAAATCATCCGAAAACACTCGAAACACATCAAAATGATGAAAATATCACAAATCGATGTTTTATGTGTTTTAAATGCAAAATATCAAAATCGGATGAAAACATATCAAATTTTCAAAATTGCGCTTCAGTCCCCAAGTTTCTAAAATTGTCAAAATAGTCCCCGAGTAAAAATTTCAAAAGAAAAGTCACCAAAGGTCCTTTTTAAATCATAACTTGTCAAATTTAGTCCTTTGGTGAAAAATGTCAAAAGTTTGAGAAAATTACAAGTTTGGTCCTCCAAGTTTAAAAATTGGCAGAATTGGTCCTTGGAAAATTGGAAAATGACAGATTTGGTCCCTGTACTTTTGGAACTTGTCAATTTCAGCCCCTGAAACATCTTTGATGAATTGGCAATTCTAGTCCTTGTATTTTCAGAATTTACAAAAGAGGCCTTTGTTTAATTAATACCCTCTAGCCATTTTGGACCCTTACCTAGTTTTGGACCCCTGTCAATTGCATTGTGACCCCCCCTTGATATTAGCCTGCCAGTCAACAAGTCAAACAAATACCTCCTTGGCGCCAAAATCCTTTCTCCCCCACTTGCCCCCTGCAACAAACCTGCTACACACAAACCTCCCCATCCCTTATCTCCTTCCATGTTCCCCCTCCTCCACTACATCCAAGAAATCATTAATTACCTTCATCCTCATCACACTCAACCTAAAGCGCCAAACAACCCTTTCCGCCAAAATTGACATTTTGGCCATATCTCACAAAAGTCATCCAAAGGCACAAAAGCGGTGGGATTTGCTCGATTGGATAGAGAAACAAGTGGGAGTATAAAGAGAGAAGAAAGAAGCGGTTTAGGCGGTAGTTAGTTTTCATAAATTTTACTTATGTCGATTTTAAATTATTGTCTTAGTTTAAATGGAAATGGTGTAATTTCAGGTTCATTGTATTACTTTCAAGTTAATAAATCATTGTATTAAGCTTTTGAGTTTTCAATACAAGTTTTTAGCTAAACTCTACATTTCAGGTTACTGTTGAAATTTTCAATTTTAAAATCTCTTGTGTGAGCTTCCAATAGCTTTTATTTCATCTCAAACAAGCTTGTATAAGCTCATGAAAGCTTTGTACAAGCTTGCATTCAAGGTTTAAGTCATTTCATTGATGGTAAACAAAAGTCAATTCTGAGCTCAAATTGCAATGGGGTTGGATATGGTGGTTGCAGACCTTGGATTTTGGGTTGGTTTAGAATAGTTTAGCATAGTGTTAATTCTGGTTTTGGGCCTGCACCAGTTGGACAAAGTTGTGAGTTATCTATCTCACTTTTCATTTTAGTCAAGTTGCACATTTTGCTTATAAGAGCATCTGTGGTCACAACTTGTTTCTATGTGCTTATCTAGTTGTAATCAGGTCAAGTAAACTTAGTTGATCAGTTGTAATAACTAGTTAATCAGTTGGTTTAGTATTATTTGCAAAACTGTAGAGATAAGGGGTGTTTGGAATTAATGATTGATCTGTCTTCAAGTCTTGTTCAGTGTTTAACTTTTGTTAGTTCATGTTTATTAAACTTGTTTGAGCACATTTGAGTCAATATCTTGTGTCTGCTAACACCTAAAGTCAAAATCTTCAGTCCACAATCTTAACAGCTTACTGTTGAGATTTTAGCATGATCAAAAGCTAATTTTGTGTCTAAAATCCATAGAGTTAGCTTGTTCTAGTCTTATTTCAACATAATATATCATTTTCAGTTCAAAAATCAAGATCAAAACCCAAAAAAGTCAATCCTTTAGTTTTGATAAAAAGTCAAAAGTTAAAAAACTAAGTTTTGGCCAACATAGGGGTATTTTTCATGGATTCATTTCTTGGGCAAATTAAATGAATCTTGTAGCTTTTAAAACCTCTCCTGGTCTAGTTTCTTATGAGCATTTTTGCTTAATTTTGTTAAATTTCTAAAAGCCCCAAAAGAGCTTGTCGATGGTGATGAATCCCTCAGCAGAACCTTTATTAATGCACGTGGGTTGAAAGGTGTTTTGCAAGGTCTCAGACCGAGCTCATTTGAGCTTGTGTAGGTCTGATATTTGGCTCATGTGTAGTTACCAGTGTCTTCTTTATGATTCAATAATTGTTTTTAGTTTCTAGCTTATTCAAGAGCTTTTTAATAGGGCTAAAGTAGCCTTAAATTGCTTTTAGCTTATATTTCATATAGCCAAATCTTAGCAATCTGTCAATCCAGAGGTTTAGCTTGTTGTAACTTGTTTCATTTTAGTTATCTTAGCTTATTATAGCTTCTTTTTCAGTTTGGTAGCCTTTGGTGCTCTTTTGCTTAATATGGTGCTTATTTCAATAAGCACTTCCATAACAGTTTCATATTTCTCTACACAAGCACTTGTTTTTCCAATTTTCCTAGCTTCCTAATAATGTTTTAGACTTTTCCTGAAATTTTCAGATTTTTCTAAGGTGTTTTGCTATTTTCTTAATTTAAATTAGTTTTAAGTATTTTAAATAGCTTTTAATACAAAAATTGAGAAAAGGTTCAAAAAATAAATTTTCAATTTTCTTAAGTTAAGATAAATATAAAAGTAAAAAGTAATTTTCCAGATTTTCATAGTTTATTTTGTAATTTTAGTATTTTAATTAGTTTTAATAGTTTAAAATCATAAAAATAGAAAAATAATCATAAAATACAAAAATAGTTTTGAAAATTCTAGTTTGATATTTTAGACTTTTCCATTTCATAATTTTATTTTTCTAGCTTTATTTCCTAATTTCTTGTATTTTAGGGAATTATTAATTAGTTAAAAATAGTTTTTCATTAATAATAATTAGGTAATTAGTTATAAAAATAATTTTATTTTTCTATAAATTTTCTTTTATCATTAGGATTGTAAAAATATATTTTTCATATTTTTAGGATTTATATTGTATAAGTTTCACTTTTTATTTTGTACGTTTACGTTATTTTTATTTAAACGTAAGTTGTTAGTTTTAAGTTTTAAACGTTCATCATTTTAAATATAGTGATAGCGTTTATTTAATAGATTTTATCTTTTTAATTTCCTTTAATTTTCATTTTAGCCCTTGTAGTTTATGTCCTTTTTCCGTAGTTATAATAATTCCAAATCTCCTTTTCCGTTCAAATCTCGCGATCACTATACGTTTGATAATCCATTGCATAGCTCGCTGGGACATAACGACCCGGGGAGACTCTATACGCCTCAGATCTTCATTGCATACGTGCTCAAGCGGTTTTAAGTCGGTTACGGTCCGCCATTCACAAGTGGCGGGCTTGTGTGATTTAGCTTGACTGTTTGCACGCATCAAATTTTAGGCGCGCATTCTTGGAGTCTGTGTTGATAATCTTACGTCTAGCAGTTAGTGATTTGGATATTCACTCTTTGTTCATACCATCATCTCGTATATGTTTATATTTTCTTATCCAAAATACCAAAATATTCTTCTCATTCCTCTTATTCGTTGATTCTATTTCTCTTACCCTCTTTGCCGCTTAATTCTATTCTTCGTATCCTCTCAACCATTTGATTCTCTTCTTAATCCTCTATATGTTTAATTCTTATGTCGACATTCGTCAACTTCATCGTCGAAATGTGTGTGAGCGGTGTGGAGGCCTAGTTCAAGCGAATTTTGCAATTCGTGCGAATTATCCATCATAAATTCTTTTCAAAGTTATTTCGACCACCCGCCACAACCTGAAATACATTCTAATCTTGACAAACCAGTTCAAACGTCGGAGCTACCCCAAGCACCCAACGAGGATTACGAGGACACTTTCTTTGAAGATAGAGCCCGTAATCTAATCGAACAAATTCAAGCCGACGAAAACAGGTCGAGAATTAGAATTGATTACGATGAACCCGTTCAAACACCGGTGACTAGCAAGAATGACTTGCCTAATCTTCACGTTTCTCAAGAACCAGAACCAGAGACCATAACGGAAGTGGTGGAAATTGCTAGCTCTCAGAGCACACCACTTGTCCCACCTCCTGATTTTTCTGAATGTTCTTTGAGACTTGATAGTCATTCTGATCACCATGTTGGTTTTGTTGATTCTTTGGATAAACTTATTCCTTCTTATAACTCTCAAATGCAATCGTTTATTCCTTGTGTCGGTTGTGGTGAGCCTCTTTATGGTTCACCATGTCGTTGGTGTACTTGTGTACAATGTGGTAATGATATTCATAATGGGAGTTGTTTGTTTTGTGGTTCGAGGAATTCATTTGATTATGATCCTAATCCGAACTCATTTAACGACTCCTCAAACTTCTCCAATTACCCACCACAGCCCGACTTATCTTCATATAACCAACAGTTTTACTGTTGTGAATTTTGTGGAGGTCCTCACCAAGGATTTGAGTGTCAGTCCGAAACACGTTGTCTATGAACAGTTTTCGGTGATGCTCGAGTTTTGGTTATGACCAAAATCCATATGATTCACCATTCCGCACTCAACAGCTTTCTTGTTGTGAGTATCTGTGGAGGTCCCCATTTCACTCGATTGTCAAATAGGGAACCCGGTTCCTTGTAACAATCATGACTTTCACATGTTTGACAATTTTCAACCTCCACAAGACCATACGGCTCAAACTCCACCGAGCCGTTGTCTCATGAAATCTCCTGTGATCTTGAAACCGCAATGAAAACACTTGAGGATATGATGAGTAATTTTAAGAATCAAGTGAGTGGTGAAAAGACCATAGGAGAATTGCTTGCCAAGAGCGAGAGGCCCGCAAATCTAGGAAGAATTATTAGCCCTAGAGCAAGCGGCTCTAAGGCTCCCAATTTCTCAAGGCAAGACTTTATGACGATGACGAGGAGGGTTTTATCCTTTTAAAGTAATATTTCTCAACCCCTCGCCGCTTGATATTCCAAAGCTGAGATTTCATCTCAAACAACTGCTATCACACCCAAGCTCCCACTCACTCTCTCGAACATGGGGACGAGCATCTTGACACTGTTCACGAAAAGGAATCGGACGAATTCATAAAGTCTAGTGTTGAGGACCTTGTCCCAATCCCGAGAGAGTCACAGGAACTTCGATCATATGTGATTCTCTTTCCCTCTTGAGTGTTCAAATGATCATTTGGAAACTTTCTCCGATTTTAGCAACGATTGTGCTTCCTTTGGAAATATCGAGTACGTTGAGGCATCACTTCTACAATCGATGTCGATCCCTTCTTGAGGAGTTCTCCGTGAACTCACTCACATCAATCCACTCTTTGATTTGAAGCCGATCCGGGAGAGCGAAAGTCTCATTGATAATGATCGCTCACTCACTTCTTACCCTAACGGTCAATAGAGAATGTTGATCACTTTGTTCCCAAACATTCAAAGCTACTTTCACCAATCCTCTATTTGAATTCGACTCGAATTCACTTTGATTTCGAGAATCCACTCTTTGATACTCGGATCGAGGATAGTGATGAGCCCACAATGGAACAAGAGTTCACAATTTCACTTCATGTGAATGATTCTCTTCATAAAGAGTTCTCCGGTGAACTCTCTCATGACATATCTCCTCCGAACATGATCATTTCTATTTTGATCTTGAGGATGATATTAGCTTGGAGGAAGGTGTACTCTATCATATGAGTTTGCTTATTGATGATACTACCTTCACCCTTCCTCCCGACATCGTCTACATTTGAGGATGAAGAATGGATCTTGATTGTTATCAAGACCTTTCTTCCTTTCCTCAAATATCTTGTGATTTCCTTCATCTTCACTCCTTCGAATGAAGACACTATCTTTGACCCCGCATTTTCATTTATCATCTTTGAGCGGTTCTATGTATATCTCATCGGTGTGGAACTTTCACGTGCTTCAAATGTTTGTCCAAACATCTTGAATGAAAGTCCGATGGAGATTGTTTCTTCCACTTTGCTTCCCATGAACCACTGAATTGGGTCGAGTCAAGCTAGCGACTCGGTAATCAAAACAAGAGCTAAACATGGGTTTTCACCGTGTGTACCACCCTAGTGTGGGGAGTTACCCCACATGTTGTATATATATAAGTTTTCTTTAAAAAAAAAAAAAAAAAAAAAAAAAATCTTCTTTCTAAATAATGGCCGTAGTATTTCCCTTTCACGTTCTTTGTTTCGCATAACCGCGGTACTTTGAATATTGAGGGCAATATTCATTTCTAAGTGTGGGGAATTCTCACTAATTTTATCATATAATTATACCAATTCCCGTTTTTGGCCAATTTTTTTTTTGGAGTAAGTGTTTACACTTACTCAATTGGTTATCGATCCGCTTTGTCTAATAAACAAAAGGATTGGCTAATCCAGAGCAAACGGCTCTTGGTAAAGATATCTCAAATCCGTTGACGGCTTGCAATTTGCCCAAAATTGTATGGTATTCACTCACCATATCCTAAAAAGTGAAGAGTTGGCTAGCCCGCAAGTTTATGGCTTGTGGTAAAGGCGATGGAAAAACCATAATTGGTAATCAGCTCACCAAAGATAATATTGATAATTTATCTAAGAGTTGGCTAGTCCGAACAAACGGCTTACGGTAAAGACAAATCAAATCCGTTGATAGTGGTGGTTTGCTCAAAATCACATGGTTATCGATGTACCATGGTTCTTACTTGAACTAAAACATTTGGCTACTCGAAGTAATGGCTTTTGGTAAAGAGATTAAAATCCATTATGTTTTCTCAAATCATTGCTAGGGACTAGCAATATCTTAGTGTGGGGATTGATGAGTGTCAAATACTCATCATTTTATACCATTTAGATCGCAAAATCATCCGAAAACACTCGAAACACATCAAAATGATGAAAATATCACAAATCGTTGTTTTATGTGTTTTAAATGCAAAAATATCAAAATCGGATGAAAACATATCAAATTTGCAAAATTGCGTTTGATCCCCAAGTTTCTAAAATTGTCAAAAATAGTCCCCGAGTAAAATTTCAAAAGAAAAGTCACCAAAGGTCCTTTTAAATCATAACTTGTCAAATTTAGTCCTTTGGTGAAAATGTCAAAAGTTTGAGAAAATTATAAGTTTGGTCCTCCAAGTTTAAAAATTAGCGTAATTGGTCCTTGGAAAATTGGAAATGATGATTTGGTCCCTGTACTTTTGGAACTTGTCAATTTCAGCCCAAACATCTTTGATGAATTGGCGTTCTAGTCCTTGTATTTTCGAATTTACAAAAGAGGCCCTTGTTTAATTAATACCTCAGCCATTTTGGACCCTTACCTAGTTTTGGACCCTGTCAATTGCATTGTGACCCCCTTGATATTAGCCTCGCACCAACAAGTCAAACAAATACCTCCTTGGCGCCAAAATCCTTTCTCCCCCACTTGCCCCCTGCAACAAACCTGTTACACACAAACCTCCCCATCCCTTATCTCCTTCCATGTTCCCCCTCCTCCACTACATCCAAGAAATCATTAATTACCTTCATCCTCATCACACTCAACCTAAACTGCCAAACAACCCTTTCCCGCCAAAATTGACATTTTGGCCATATCTCACAAAAGTCATCCAAAGGCCTGAAAAGCAGGTGGGATTTGCTCAGATTGGATAGAGAAACAAGTGGGAGTATAAAAGAGAGAAGAAAGAAGCAGTTTGGGCGGTAGTTAGTTTTTCATAAATTTTACTTATGTCGATTTTTAAATTATTGTCTTAGTTTAAATGGAAATGGTGTAATTTCAGGTTCATTGTATTACTTTCAAGTTAATAAATCATTGTATTAAGCTTTTGAGTTTTCAATACAAGTTTTTAGCTAAACTCTACATTTCAGGTTACTGTTGAAATTTTCAATTTTAAAATCTCTTGTGTGAGCTTCCAATAGCTTTTATTTCATCTCAAACAAGCTTGTATAAGCTCATGAAAGCTTTGTACAAGCTTGCATTCAAGGTTTAAGTCATTTCATTGATGGTCAACAAAAGTCAATTATGAGCTCAAATTGCAATGGGGTTGGATATGGTGGTTGCAGACCTTGGATTTTGGGTTGGTTTAGAATAGTTTAGCATAGTGTTAATTCTGGTTTTGGGCCTGCACCAGTTGGACAAAGTTGTGAGTTATCTATCTCACTTTTCATTTTAGTCAAGTTGCACATTTTGCTTATAAGAGTATCTGTGGTCACAACTTGTTTCTATGTGCTTATCTAGTTGTAATCAGGTCAAGTAAACTTAGTTGATCAGTTGTAATAGCTAGTTAATCAGTTGGTTTAGTTTATTTGCAAAACTGTGGAGATAAAGGGTGTTTGGAATTAATGCTTTATCCGTCTTCAAGTCTTTTTCAGTGTTTAAGTTTTGTTAGTTCATGTTTATTAAACTTATTTGAGCACATTTGAGTCAATATCTTGTGTCTGCTAACACCTAAAGTCAAAATCTTCTGTCCACAATCTTAACAGCTTACTGTTGAGATTTTAGCATGATCAAAAGCTAATTTTGTGTCTAAAATCCATAGAGTTAGCTTGTTCTAGTCTTATTTCAACATAACATATCATTTTCAGTTCAAAAATCAAGATCAAAACCCAAAAAAGTCAATCCTTTAGTTTTGATAAAAAGTCAAAAGTTAAAAAACTAAGTTTTGGCCAACATAGGGGTATTTTTCATGGATTCATTTCTTGGGCAAATCAAATGAATCTTGTGGCTTTTAAAACCTCTCCTGGTCTAGTTTCTTATGAGCATTTTTGCTTAATTTTGTTAAATTTCTAAAAGCCCCAAAAAGAGCTTGTCAGATGGTGATGAATCCACATGCAGAACCTTTATGCTATGCATGTGGGTTGAAAGGTGTTTTGCAAGGTCTGCACTAAGCTCATTTGAGCTTGTGTAGGTCTGATATTTGGCTCATGTGTAGTTACCCAGGTCTTCTTTATGATTCAATAATTGTTTTTTAGTTTCTAGCTTATTCAGTAGCTTTTTAATAGGCTGCAAGTAGCCCTTAAATTCTGTTTTTAGCTTATATTTCATATAGCCAAATCTTAGCAATCTGTCAATCCAGTAGGTTTAGCTTGTTGTAACTTGTTTCATTTTAGTTATCTTAGCTTATTATAGCTTCTTTTTCAGTTTGGTAGCCTTTGGTGCTCTTTTGCTTAATCAAGTGCTTATTTCAATAAGCACTTCCATAACAGTTTCATATTTCTCTACAGAAGCACTTGTTTTTCCAATTTTCCTAGCTTCCTAATAATGTTTTAGACTTTTCCTGAAATTTTCAGATTTTTCTAAGGTGTTTTGCTATTTTTCTTAATTTAAATTAGTTTTTAAGTATTTTTAAATAGCTTTTAATACAAAAAATTGAGAAAAGGTTCAAAAAAATAATTTTTCAATTTTCTTAAGTTAAGATAAATATAAAAAGTAAAAAAAGTAATTTTCCAGATTTTTCATAGTTTATTTTGTAATTTTAGTATTTTAATTAGTTTTAATAGTTTAAAATCATAAAAATAGAAAAATAATCATAAAATACAAAATAGTTTTGAAAATCCTAGTTTGATATTTTAGACTTTTCCATTTCATAATTTTATTTTTCTAGCTTTATTTCCTAATTTCTTGTATTTTAGGTAATTATTAATTAGTTAAAATAGTTTTCATTAATAATAATTAGGTAATTAGTTATAAGAATAATTTTCTTTTCTATAAATTTTATTTTATCATTAGGATTGTAAAATGTATTTTCATATTTTTAGGATTTATATTGTATAAGTTTCACTTTTTATTTTGTACGTTTACGTTATTTTTATTTAAACGTAAGTTGTTAGTTTTAAGTTTTAAACGTTCATCATTTTAAATATAGTGATAGCGTTTATTTAATAGATTTTATCTTTTTAATTTCCTTTAATTTTCATTTTAGCCCTTGTAGTTTATGTCCTTTTTCCGTAGTTATAATAATTCCAAATCTCCTTTTCCGTTCAAATCTCGCGATCACTATATCGCTTGATAATCCATTGCATAGCTCATTGGGACATAACGACCGGGAGACTCTATACTCCTCAGATCTTCATTGCGTGCGTGCTCAAGCAGTTTTAAGTCGTTACGGTCCGCCATTCACAAGTGGCGGGCTTGTGTGGTTTAGCTTGACTGTTTGGCACGCATCAACTATCAACTAGTCAAACTTGATTAACAAATGTCACTATGAAACTTTAGCACAATTGGATCTTAGAATCAACTTGAAATTGAATTAAAACATGTTAACACAATCACTAACTAATCATATGATAATCAACATCATTTAAGCAAGTGTATAAAGAAACTAGCCACTCATAGCAAACATGAACATAAACTCAGAACTTTGAACATTAGAAAACATGATTAAAAGTCTTACAATGCTTGGAATAAGATTACAAATGGTGAAGTAATGATTCCCAAAGTATTAGGGTAGACTTCTTGGTGATTTGGCCTCCAAATGTGGAACTTCGGAACTCAAACTTTCCGGACTTCTAAGGACGAATTTGAGAGCTTAAGAGCTTTGTTTGATGAGTAGAGAGATTTGTATTGAAGTGTGTGTCTCATATACTCACAAATGACCTCTATTTATACTAATTCTAAAGCCTTGGGTATTAATTGCTGAACTTGGCCTCCAAGAAGTAAGGAAGGAACTAGAATACACCAAGAGAAGGATCTAGAATCGTTTGGATGCAAAGGGGAAACTTAGTGATGAAGATTTGCGATCTGACTCCTCCAACCGGATCGGTTACATGACCAACCGATCCGGGTGGTCTTCTACAAATGAGCCAACCGTTCCGGTTGTGGGAGGCGACCGAACGGTTGGTGATGGCAACTTGGCACTATTTGTTCAGTTTCCAACCGATCCGGTTGGATTTCCTGAATTACGGAAACTTGGTCTTTACTACTCTTTATCTTGTAGAACTTGGTTCTTCAATCACTATGGTCTTCAAAGGTACTTGAGATACTGATTTGCGCTTGACCCGCTTCACTGAAACGGGAATCTTCTATTTGTTGAACATTACTTTACTTTTCCTTCCGTTTCCCTGCACTTGGTTATAAACACTAGACAAACATCTTTTGATGCGATTAAGCACTGAAATCATGCAAATATAACCAAATAACATATACAAAAGCATACATAACGCTACTAGAAACATGTACAATTTGAGCGTTATCAATGGGGTATACATAATGATAAATTGGATAAACAAGCTTATCTTGTGATGTAAAATAGGGTATGGGACCCTAGAATACTTTCCAAGTCAGACTACAACTGAGTTAGGGTTTGCTCTCCAAAATTCTACCTCTTAAAATACAAAAAAATCGAATTCTATATATAGATTTACAAATGCGACGGCGTCACCTTTTGCTAGTGACGTTTATGTCGCCATCATTAGGGTTTCATTTGGGCCAAGTCATCGTTGGGACGACGTCAGTTGAGATGTGTGACGCCGTCAATCTTCAGTAGTGACGTCATCTGAATTTTGGTCTTGGGCGTATGGTGTAGATTTTGTGAGTGACGCCTTCCATAATTAAGGCGTGACGTTATCAGGCTTTAGGACCAGAAATTCCGCTGAGCCGACGCGTGCACTTTTGATCAAGTCTTCAATAGAGGGACGGCGTTGCCCTTTGGATGGGACGCCGTTAGGTGTGCAGGATTGCCTTTGATCTTGATTTTGCCATTTTCTTCATGTTTTCGCTCCTTTTCGTTCAAATATGCTTCATTCCAGCATTTTGCTTCCAAAAGACCTAAAAAGTGAAAAGGAATGATTTTAAGCAGTGCGGATATAAAATGTGTCGATTTAGGGCTTAAATGACCCCCTAAAAACGTATGTTTTAAATCCTTATCAAATATCCCTACACTTGGAATTTGTTTGTCCTCAATAAAATGTAGTTTTGGTCAATCAATTTATAAGTTAGGGGCATGAAGCGTTGGTTTAAGATAGTTTACAACAAGTACAAGCGCTACAATAATTATAACAAGCACGAAAATTATACACTAGCACCTCACATTTGGTGTTTGGATTCTCTCATCTCTCGGGTTTATATGAAATATAATATGAATGGAAATGGAAGATAAACACTCATTACCTGGCATAGTACAGAGATTACCATAGGCTTAAGAATAGATCAAACCTACACCCATTTGGTGTAAGCACCTAGGAATAACTATCTAAGAGATCTTTACAAGGGTTGTAACGTTAGGCTTAGGGTAAGGAAGTAAAGGGTTTTGTTGGATAGGGGATATTTAGTGGTGGCAAGTCAAAAATCTTATGTTACAAGCATGTAAAGCGTGGCGTTGCTAAGCCAAGACTCGACTCACTAACACTAGATAACTTGAAACAAAGCACAAACATAAACTTAAAAACATAAACATAAATGATAGATGTAGGATGGCAGCCCGTTTTTTTTTTTTTTTTTTTTTTTTTTTTTTGGACAACTCTTTCTCTTTTTTCGATTTTTTCATAGCTTTTTACTCTACCATCCTCTACGATAACATCAAAATATAAGGGATCTATAGGAGCATCCCTACACTTGAGTTTTTATTTAACTAAACTAATTGACCCGATTTGAAAAGATCAAAACACTTGGAGTATTTAATTACGTAGACAAATGGAATTTGAATTTATCATTCTTTCCCGTTACTCCATAAAATATTGCTTTTACCCATGAGTCTCAATCGTCCCAAAACTGTATACAAAATATATGACTCGACTTAGCAACCATGCATGTAACTAGATAATTGAACTAAGGGTTTAGTACTGATAATTATTATGCACTAAAGATGAGTGCATACAAGGTAGGCTAAGGCGATTTGGATGTACAAGGGTTATCCTAATGCCTCTTATCATTTAGTTACTCCTAACTACACAAGTGTAGTCTCACTAGAAATCTCGGAATGCATCACAAAACAAGTTCTAGAATCTATTATACTACCGGTACACTCACTAAGCATTAAAGGTGAATGCTTTTATTCCTAAAGATCTAGGGGCGAACCTCACATTTTTGGGGTGGAATTTGAGTGGTATACGGTTTTTGTGCTAGTCATATAATTCCTATCCATGAGACGCTTTATTAAGAATAAAGTTTAGCTTGTAAATGTCATAAAAGTTTTTTTGCTTTGCTTTGCCATGACAATTTTTCGTCTCTCCACACTCACATTATAGCTTCATTTTCTTCTTTTCGACTCTCCACAGCTTTTTGCTTTGCTTTGCCATGACAATTTTTCTTCGAACATAGCACATTGGCTATTATATCCATACTTTCAACACATTTTTTAAACTCAGACATGGCTCAATCAATCTCACAAGATGTGGTACTCATAATCATTTGAACAATCTTCACTTTCCAAGTGACTAGCAACCAACCGTTTAGACATTGATAAGGGTTAGGCTAAGGTTTAAAGTGTAAAATCTTTTTGTATTTTCTGGGTGAAGCAAAAATGAAAAGGATGGCTCAGAGGGTGTAACTAGGGGTATCTAGTGCTAAAAATGAGCACTACAAATGGGTCCATGTGGGTGGTTAACTAACCGATGTGGCTAGCTAATATATCATTAGATGTAAAATGGAAGGCCATTTGAGTTTTATTCCTAAGGTGCCTCTTTATCACACGAATTCACTTATACCGCACAAATGCGATCTCACTGCGGTCTGGTCATGATTTACAAGTACAAGTTATAGAATAAATAAAATCACCGACACACTAATAGCAAAAAGATCCAAGCATAAAAGATGTATGCTTTTTATAGAACAAGCTTCAAATCCTCACAATTTTAGTGGAAAGGGTTATAATATGTGCTAGCAAATATCATCGATCCCAGAATGGATTGCAATAGTAATCGGAACACATCTCGGAGTTTCAAATATTACCAGTTTTACCAGTGGTTTGATCCAGTTATTCTAATATATTATCCTAAAAGCGTGAAAACAACTAGATTACAAGAGCAAACAAAATTTTAAATTTAAGCATGGAAACTCTAATTTTTCCTATTCACCCCCCACACTTAAGTTAGACATTGTCCTCAATGCTAAAAACGAACTTCAAAGTATAGAAATAGGGAAAATATAGATGAAACCAGATATGCCAATGAGTTTTTCAGCTTAATTTTTCTTCATTCCTAGCGTCCATTGGAGAAATCATTACTTGCACAAAATCTTATAAACAAACAAAAGGTTTTATTAAAAGGTGGCACCCCCCCCACACTTAATTTCAACCGAAGGTTTAAAATTTGGGGCGTGACAACAGAAAATCAAATCTGATACACACGGGTTGCCTCCCGAGAAGCGGTTGTTTTATTACCGAGTCATCAGCCTGACTCGAATCTTCCCGAATTTACTTGGCCACAGATGCAGCCTTGAACATTTTGAAAAGTTCGGGGATATACATGAATTCTTCACCAGTAGCTTCAATATCGTCCCAGACAAACTCAACAGATGGTTTCCAAGGAACAATTTGCGGGATTCTTCCTGGAAAAGGTGCTATAAAGATGATTGGTTCGAATTCATTTTCAGGGGAAACTGTTGCAACTGAAACTTCATTCATTTGCTCCTTGTCATAATATAATTTGATTCGGTGCCCATTAATAATGAAACTTCAACCCTGTTTTTCATAGAGTTCAACATACCCGGATGGATATCCATGTTTAACAATATATGGTCCAAACCATCTTGGTTGTAATTTAGGAGCTTTGAATTTGAATTTCATGTTGAAAAGCAGAACTTTATCTTCGGCTTTGAATTCTTTTCGAACTCTTAGCTTTTTGTCATGATAAGCTTTTGTTCTAGCTTTATATAGTTTGGAATTTTCATAAGCTCGGAGTCTTAATTCATCGAGTTCGTGCAATTGCAGGAATCTCTTTTCTCCAGCTATTTTGAGATCGGTGTTACAGTTTCTGAGAGCCCAGTAAACACGATGTTCAACTTCGAATGACAAATGACAAGTCTTCCCATACAAGAGTCTGTAAGGAGTTGTACCAATTGGAGTTTTATAAGCCGTACAAAATGCCCACAGAGCATCGCCAAGTTTCTTTGCCCACACTGAAGGATTGTCCTTCACTGTTTTCTATAGTATTCTTTTGAGAGCTCTGTTGGTATTTTCAACTTGTCCACTGGTTTGTGGATGATAGGCAGTTGCGAATCGATGGTGAACTCCATATCTTTTCATGGTTTTCTCCATTTGCTGGTTACATAAATGGGTTCCTCGATCGCTTATCAAGGCCTTGGGAATTCCATAACGAGCGAAAAGCTTTTTGAGGAAATTAACGACGACACGAGCATCTTTCATTGGTGAAGCTTCAGCTTCTGCCCATTTGGACACATAATCTATAGCAACGAGAATGTATTCGAATTTGTGAGATTTAGGAAAAGGTCCCATGAAATCAATTCCCAAAATATCAAATATTTCACACACTTCGATGCTTGTCAATGGCATTTCATCTCTTCGTGAAAGATTGGTGGTTCTTTGGCAAGCGTCACAATTTTGAACAAGTGTATGTGCCTCTTTGAATGTTGTTGGCCAATAGAATCCAAATCAAAATCTTTTTAGTCGTGGTGGAAGGACTATAATGTCCCCAGTTGGGCCATGATGACATTCGTCAAGAATCTTGCGGGTTTGGAACCGAAACACATCTTCGATCATTCCGTTAGGACACATTTTGAAAAGATATGGCTCTTCCCAAAAATAGTATTTAAGTTCAAAAGAATTTGCTTTTTGAGCATGAGTTAAACCTTTTCGAGAATTCCTCCAATGAGATAGTTTGCAAAGTCGAGAAACCAAGGATCGTCGCCATCGATGGTCATAAGAGTTTCATCGGGAAATAATCATCGATTTCTTCTTCTTTTAACTCCTCAAGATCGGGTTTTCAAGACGAGATAAGTGATCGTGACAAGATTTTCCGCTCCTTTCTTAACTTTGATTTCGATGTCAAATTCTTGGAGTAGCAAAATCCATCGAATAAGACGTGGTTTAGCATCTTGCTTGGTGAACATATATCGAGTCTTTGAATGATCGGTGAAAACGATTTTTTGAGAGCACAAGGTAGGATCGGAATTTGTCGAATTCAAAAACGACGACCAGTAATTCCTTTTCGGTGACGGTATAATTTTGCTGAGCACTATTCAGTGTCTTGCTAGCAAAATATATAGGCCGAAAGTGTTTTCCTTCACGTTGGCCTAAGACGGCTCCAACAGCAAAATCGCTTGCGTCGCACATAAGCTCGAAAGGAAGTGACCAATTAGGTGAAACCATGATTGGAGCACTAGTTAATTGAGATTTCAATGTTTCAAAAGCTTTTATTCAATCAGCATTGATGTCAAAGACAGATTCTTTCTCAAGAAGTTTTGTCATCGGACGAGATATTTTTGAAAAATCTTTGATGAATCGGCGGTAAAAACCAACATGTCCTAAAAAACTTCTAACGGCTTTGACGTTAGTTGGTGGTAGAAGTTTCGAGATAACATCGACTTTTGCTTTGTCTACTTCTATTCCTGAACTAGAGGTCTTGTGGCCAAGCACAATTCCTTCGGTCACCATGAATTGACATTTTTCCCATTTAAGGACAAGATGTGCAGCTTCGCATCTTTCGAGCATTTTATCAAGATTAGAAAGACAAGCTTCAAATGAGTCTCCGAAGACTGAAAAGGCATCCATGAAAACTTCCATGGAGGTTTCTAGCATGTCTTGGAATATGGCGATCATACACCTTTGAAAAGTCGCAGGTGCATTGCAAAGACCAAAGGGCATACGCCGATATGCGTAGGTTCCAAAAGGACAAGTGAAAGTGGTCTTTTCTTGATCGTTAGGATCGATTGGAATTTGGAAATATCCTGAAAATCCATCTAGGAAACAAAAGAATTTATTTCCTGCTAGTCTTTCAAGCATTTGATCCATGAACGGGAGTGGAAAGTGTTCTTTTATGGTGGCTTTGTTTAATTTCCGATAGTCAATACAAACGCGCCAGCAAGTGACAGTTCTAGTTGGAACTAGTTTATTCCGTTCATTAGTCACAACCGTCATTCCTCCTTTCTTGGGAACACAGTGAACATGACTTACCCAAGGGCTATCCTCAATTGGGTAAATGATACCAGCATCGAGAAGTTTTATGATTTCCTTTTTAACAACTTCTTACATGTTGGGATTGAGTCGACGTTGACGTTCTACCACAGGTTTAATCCCTTCTTCAAAATTGATTTTGTGTTTGCAGAAATTAGTTCTAATCCCTGGGATTTCGGATATTTTCCAAGCGAAAGCTTGTTTGTGATTTTTGAGGACAGAAATTAAACTTTCTTTCTCACTGTCCTCGAGCAATGAAGATATGACTACTGGAAGAAGTGAGTTTTCCTCCAAGTAAGAATATTTAAGATGATCAGGGAGAGGTTTGAGTTCGAGATCTGTGGGTGGTTCTTCGATAGAGGATTTAATTCGCATCTCGTTATTGAAAGTTATATCTTTAAAGTTTTCTTCCTCTTCCTCCATTTCTTCTTCTTCCGAGTTATCTCCTTCGAATTCTACTTTCATGAAATCATCAAACTCTTTGTCAAAGTCTGTTTCATTGATTTTTTCAGAAGTAGTCATAAATGGATCGGATTCGTTAAGTAATGCGTCCAATTTTTCGTCAGTGACTTCATCAATAACATCGATGTTGAAACAAGTGTCATCACTGGAATATGGATAGCGCATCGCTTTATCAATTAGAAAAGTGATTCGATCTTCTCCAACTCCTAGGTTGAGTTCTTTTCCTTTCACTTTGAAGATTGCATTAGCGGTATTTAGGAAAAGTCTTCCTAAGATGAGTGAGACTTTACTATCTTCTTCCATTTCTAAGATTACAAAGTCCATGGGAAAAATGAATTTACCGACTTGAACAAGCATATTCTCGGCAATACCCACAGGATATTGATAAGAATGATTTGCTAATCGAATGCTCATTTTTGTTTGTTTTAGGCTGTTGTTGCACAACTTGGAATACTGATGAATAAGGCATCAAATTGATACTTGCGCCAAGATCGGCTAAAGCATCGCATTTAATATTATTCCGAAAGAACATGGAATAAGAAAGCTCCGGGATCTCCGAGCTTTGGTGGGATCTTGTTTTGGACAATAGTGAGCATTCTTCGTTGAGGAAAGTAGGCGATATTTGCTCTAGCTTGCTTTTGTTATTAAGAAGTTCTTTCAAGAATTTCCGTAATTTGGCATTCCGGCTAAGACATCAACGAGAGGAACATTTAGTCTAACCTCTTTGATTATATCAATGAACTTCTTATAACGCTCTTCCATTTTTTCTTTCTTCAGGCGTTGAGGATAAGGAATTTTTGGTGTATGCGCCTTGACAGATGGGATGGTTTTCTTTTTGGTGGTTTGAGTTGTGTTTTGCTCCTCGGCTTCATCCTCACTATCATTGGTGGTAGGATTATTTTCATTAGGATTTGGTGGTGGATCGTATGAGAGACCACTTCTTGTGAAGACAACATTGATATGCTCATTTCTTGTTTGTGGTGGACGGTACGTCTTATCATTTGATGGTTTTGGGTTGGATTGGATGTTACTTGGCAATGAACCAGAGGGTCTAGAGGAATGTTGGTCGAAAGTCGCTAAACTTGTTTTCAAGATCTTGGATAGATGCTTGATGATTTTTCCGTCCTTGCTCAACTTTGGCTTTGAGATTGAAAATTTGATTTTGATAAAATCATTTGCGATTTTTGAGCGACCACGAATTCTCTCATGGTTTTCTCGAATTTGGTTTCTTCCATCTTTTGTGGTGGTGGATTGTCAGTTCGTGGTTGAGAATCACGATTGTCATCCCTTGGTCGGCGGTCTTGCCAATTTCTAGAATTTCGACCGTAATAATTACTACGATATCCTCCTCCACGGTATCCTCCTTGGGCGTAATTCGCTTCTCCTTCGTTAGGTCCACCCATAGGCTTATCATCGCACTCGGACGATGGATGATTTCCTCCACAATTGTTGCATCCGTCTCGCATTTCCTTCATTTCATCTTTGATATACTTGTATTGCGAGTCGATTTTTGAGGTTAAGGCTTCCATTTTCTCCATGAGTTTTGAGGTATCGGTGTTTTCGACAAAAGCAACAGTTTTTCGAAGAGGTTTAGTTTTGGATCTTTGGACCAATCGAGTTTGAGAAGTACTCGATCTTCAAGCAATTGGTGTGCATCGTTGGGAGTCTTATAGAGAAAAATTCCTCCAGCATCAAGGATGCCTTAAGAGATTTCATCTAGTCCATGGTAAAATATTTGGATAATGGTTCCTTTGGATAGTCCATGTCCATGACAACTACGAAGCAAATCTTTCAATCGAAGCCAAGCTTCGACAAGTGATTCGTTTGGATTTTGTGTGAAAGCACGAATTTCTCCCATTAATCGATCAAACATGGCAAGTGGAAAGAATCGGCTTACAAAAGCTTGCCTCATCTCCTCCCAAGTATTGATAATTCTTGGGATTAATTCATTGTACCATACTTTTGCATCTCCGGCGAGTGATGATGGAAAAAGCTTGAGTTTGATGGCATTGACATCGGTGTCGCCATAACGGAACATGCCGCAAATTTTGATGAATTCGGCAATGTGCTTATGCGGATCGGCCCGCGCACGGCCATCGAATTGACGGTCTTTGATCATAGAAAGGTGATGACCCTTCACGGTGAAGTTGTCACCAAGGTTGACAAAGAACAATAGCACTTTCGGGGTTGGTGCTACGGCTCGGTTGGTTCCCGCATGGATTGATCGTCCGCCATGGGGAAAGGTAAATTGGTGAAAGGGTTGTAAACAACTTTGGCTTCTACGAGGTTATCAAATGGTGGGTTTGGTACTCTTGGTACACGATTTTCCAATGGTACAAAAAGTGTTCTTCTTCTTCTTTGAATCAAACGTTCGGGGTTGGTAAGAGGTGTAATTGGTTCTATTCCCGCTGCACGAGTGTTCATACAATGCCCTAGAGAATCCAGAAATACCTAAACACACGGACAAACAACGAAAACAGATTTCCTAAGACATATGGGGTAATCGGAATGGTTGCGGGTTGCGACCGATCGGTTAGATCAGTTTGGTATGGTTAAAAACATAACCGGTTCGGTTGAATGGCAACCGGATCCGGTTGAATCTTCTGAGAGAAAAATTTGGGGTGAATCGACTGATGGGGATTCAAAAACTTACTGAAACACAATCAAATCCCCGGAAGCGGCACCAAAAACTTGATTTGCTACGTGTGTACAAGTTTTAAATTTATAAAAGGTGAATTACCAATATTACCAATAACACATACGAGCAAGTATACTCGTCCGTTATAGCAAGATTATGAAGGTAAGTCGGGATTGTTCGCAGGGATTTGAGTGAATCTAAGCACAAGTTCGAATCAACAGAGTCTATCCAAAACATATAACAAAGCAAATAGATATAATGAAATTCAGATGATTAAAAACTACACTTGCTTAAACTAGTTTCATATCCTAGATTAATGTGATCGTGTTACCTCTTAACATGTTGGTTGTGATAATTAGTTGGTGTACTAATCTATTGTTCTAACAAGTTAAACCTTCGTCAAGATTTTAGTTCATAAAAACAAGCATTATGTTTAACCAATCAATTGAAGATCAATTCAAGTTTCATAAGTTTACTTGCATAAACTTAAACACAAAAACATCCACTTGTTTCATCAAATTGCTTAAGAAATGGTCAATACAAAAGGTAACCGATCATAGACAAAAGGCTAATCTTACGACCTTTTAGATGTTTCCAACCAATCCAATTTGATAATCAAAAAGTATTTTTATTACAACCACACCTTAGTTCCTTTGTATAATCAAGAATAATGGGTAAAAACAATCATCCATAGACAAAATGATTATAACTAGTTGAATAACAATAAGTTCTTTCGACCTCTACAATTACTATCAACTAGTCAAACTTGATTAACAAATGCCACTATGAAACTTTAGCACAATTGGATCTTAGAATCAACTTGAAATTGTAAAACATGTTAACACAATCACTAACTAATCATATGATAATCAACATCATTTAATCAAGTGTATAAAGAAACTAGCCACTCATAGCAAACATGAACATAAACTCAGAACTTTGAACATTAGAAAACATGATTAAAAGTCTTACAATGCTTGGAATAAGATTACAAATGGTGAAGTAATGATTCCCAAAGTATTAGGGTAGACTTCTTGGTGATTTGGCCTCCAAATGTGAACTTCTGGAATTCCAAACTTTTCTGGACTTCTAAGGACAAATTTGAGAGCTTAAGAGCTTTGTTTGATGAGTAGAGAGATTTGTATTGAAGTGTGTGTCTCATATGCTCACAAATGACCTCTATTTATACTAATTCCAAAGCCTAGGGTATTAATTGCTGAACTTGGCCTCCAAGTAGTAAGGAAGGGACTAGAATACACCAAGAGAAGGACCTAGAATCATTTGGATGCAAAAGGGAAACTTAGTGATGAAGATTTGGCAGATACAACTCCTCCAACCGGATTGGTTACATGACCAACCGATCCGGCTGGTCTTCTACAAATGAGCCAACCGTTCCGGTTGCGGGAGGCGACCGAACGGTTGATGATGGCAACTTGGCACTATTTGTTCAGTTTTCAACCGATCCGGTTACACTCGCAACCGATTCGGTTGGATTTCCTGAATTACGGAAACTTGGTCTTTACTACTCTTTATCTTGTAGAACTTGGTTCTTCAATCACTATGGTCTTCAAAGGTACTTGAGATACTGATTTGCGCTTGACTTGCTTCACTGAAACGGGAATCTTCTATTTGTTGAACATTACTTTATTTTTCCTTCCGTTTCCCTGCACTTGGTTATAAACACTAGACAAACATCTTTTGATGCGATTAAGCACTGAAATCACACAAATATCACCAAATAACATATACAAAAGCACACATAACGCTACTAGAAACATGTACAATCTAAGCATTATCAATGGGGTATACATAATGATAAATTGGATAAACAAGCTTATCTTGTGATGTAAAATAGGGTATGGGACCCTAGAATACTGTCCAAGTCAGACTACAACTGAGTTAGGGTTTGCTCTCCAAAATTCTACCTCTTAAAATACAAAAAAATCGAATTCTATATATAGATTTACAAATGCGACGGCGTCACCTTTTGCAAGTGACGCCGTTATGTCGCCGTCATTAGGGTTTCGTTTGGGCCAAGTCATTGTTGGGACGACGTCAGCTGAGATGTGTGACACCGTCAATCTTCAGTAGTGACGTCATCTGAATTTTGGTCTTGGGCGTCTGGTGTAGATTTTGTGGTGACACCTTCCATAATTAAGGTGTGACGCTATCAGGCTTTAGGACCAGAAATTCCGCTGAGTCGTCGCGTGCACTTTTGATCAAGTTTTCATTAGAGGGACGGCGTAGATTTGATCCAGACGACGTCAAAGACTGAAGAGGACGGTGTCACAGGCATAAGGTGGCGTCGTCGCAAGACTAACGTGCCAAGACGAAACCCTAATAACGGTGACCACGGCGTCACAAATCAAAGGGTGACGCGACGCCGTCGCATTTGTAATCTTATATATAGAATCGAATTTTTAGTTTTCGATGTGTAGTCTTTTGGAGTAAAACCTAAACCGAACCAATGTTGTCTTGTACAAGATATTTTAGGGTTCCATACCCTATCTTACATTAAGATAAGTGTTTTACTTCATTAATTCAAGTATGTCTTCAATTAATTGTGTGTATGCTTGCATGTTTCCCATGTCCGGCTAATTTACTTGTGTGTTTGCTTAAGGAATATGAAACTTAATTATTGAATATTGATTGGTTGTCTCTTATCTTATTTGTTAATGATCTAGTATTGCGATAGGTCATCCGTTGTGTAGTTAATGCTTGATTAATCTTTGTGAACCTTAGCTTATAGTACCTGGAGTCATTGTAGGCTAAACCATCCAAAGAGTACCTTAGTGTTAAGTTTATAAATCCTAGAGATTTTGTAGGCAATAACCTTCGGTAGTTTCAAAGAGTTAGGGATAAACGCATACCCTACGACCTTAGACACACAACGTGATTAAGAATAAGGACGTGACAATTCAACCATCAATAGGAGATAATTAAGGAGTAATAAAACCTAAGTAAACACATCTTTAAATCATCATACGAGCACACAATAATTAGACATAGACTACCCACTAGATTAGATAATTAGATAAGTAGAGTAATCGGTAGAAATACCAAAACCCTCAAATCCAAACCCGAGATTCGTACCTTTCCATTTCCTAAAAAATATAAAAGATTAAAAATAATCTTCCTCAACCCCAACCTTGGCGTAGTAACTTCTCACTAGCATTCCTATTCCTTAGAAACGATATCAATTCCGTGGCTTACCTAATACTACACTACAACGATTAGGTTAAGCGCCAGGGTGTTGAAAAACTTGCTCGACGAAAGGAAGTTCCTTTGACCCGAACGGCGTGTGGCGTTATCACGAGGTCGTCCCAAGAGTTATGTGTGCGGATTTAAACTAAGTCTAGGTGTCACAGATTTTAATATGATTTCGATATTGAACTAACTAATTAACTACTAAAGCAGATAAAGGCGAGGGTTGTGATCAATAGAGGAGAGGGGTGCTAACCTAGTTTATCATCCTAATTAGTAATGTTCACGTCTAATTACTTCCAAATACTTCAGGTTGGGTCAAAGTCGCTAGGACAACATTTGGTTTGTTCGTCCTAACCTATCAGCAAAGGGTCCCACTGGAGAAATAAGGTGCCCCGTCATAAGTCCAGCTTGTTCACGGTCCCTGCCAAGTCATTAAGTACCGCTACATGCTAGATTCATAACGATGAGTGCCGGGCGCTAACAACTTAAACACTCACCCCTATTTCTTAAGTTCATCCAACGCCGGTGATCGGTTGGTCAAATCGCACAAGTGGAAAGGGTGTCAGTTGGTCATATCTTACCCTTCCGTCTCGGTCTATTCACTTAGGGTCGATTGGTCATATCTCTAAGTAACTAGTCTCTACCGCCATTCAAAACTACCAAACAAGAGTAGCTACCAACAAACTATGCATGCATACACTTAGAAATAATTATCACGGAAGCAATGTAAACATAAACAAAACAATTAAGGAATCATAACTAGGCAGAACCTCGGGGTGCTTAGCATCATATTAACTATAACAATCAATTCAATGTTTAATGTTACGAAATACATGAATTGAAAGTAAAGAAAAGTTAAAAGCTAATGTTTATCGTGGGGAGTGATTTCTCCCTTGGAGATAGCTCCGTATGCTCTCTAGATCTGCCTTGACTTCTTCCCACTTTCTCAGAATGTTGTGTGTGAAATGGATGATTTGAAATCTTTGGAAATCGTGGGGTATTTATAGGCGGATCCGTTACTGCGTAACTAATTATAAGAGTTACGCCGTAACAAACAATTCTTCGTATGAAAGGATAGCTTAATAAGGGTGTAGTGGCGTTTGTTGACACTGAACCAAATAAATAAAATAAAAATGATTTTGATGACTAGTCTTGTGTTGATTGTCGAATTGTATTTCATTGAAAAAAAAATATGGCACATGATTGGCAATATTTTGAGTTCACATTAGTAAATGACTTGATGAATTTTGCGGGTTGTTACAGTTCTCATATAATTGATTGACAACGGACATTTAGAATAACATAAGTTATTAATGGAGTTAAATATGCAAATATATGATACAACTTATTATAAATGAAAACAAACATAAAAAAAATACTTTAATTCATTAAAATAATAATTGTTTAATACATTCTTTATCCGAATACTCACAGATTTACATGAGACTATCAGCTAAACGAATTCCTATGCTCTCAGCATGTTGAGTAAGCTTTGCCTTATGTAAAGCTTTCATAAAAGAATCAGCTAGATTCTCATCTGTGTAAACTTTGAGTAGATCGATTTCACCAATATCGATTTGTTTTCGAACATAGTGATATCTTCCGTCATTTTTTTTTTCTTGCTAAACATATGCATGTAGGAAGGAAATGTCAATACACCTTTTGAGTGGTCCCACGCTTACTCCACCTATATATACATAAAAAATATTGCACACACAAATTAACGCTATAATACATCATCCATGTATACATAAATAAAATTACATACATAAATTAACGCTATTATGTACCATCGCCTATTCGCTGCTATGCGCGAATAATTGTCTAGTATAAAGCAAAAATGTTTTTAATCAACAATAAATTTTTTTTAAATGAGTAATGTTCAATCCTTATAATACTTTTTTAAAACTTAAAATTTTAATCTTTTGTTTACTCTTTCACATAAAAATATAAATAATGTTGCCTTAATGAAATAGTTGTCTTAAAAATGTTCTCACGTAATTTCTAACACTGGGGTTTTAAAAAAATAGTGTTGGGACCAATATATATACACTGGGGTTTTAAAAAAAATTATTATCTTATTATTTTATCGATTGGAGTCTAAATTTATATTGGTCTCAAGTTAGGACTCGACAAATTATTAATTTTATCGGGGTTATTAATTTATCGAGTATTAATTTATAGAGGTTTTACTGTACGTAATTTTTGAAAATGATATACCTGAAGTTTTATTTTTAGCCCATCATATCAATGATATTTTTAGATGAAACAATTTGAGGTTGGAGCAGAGGACATAGATAAACCTCTAAATGAATGAGATGACCAAGACCAAGCTTCAGTTGACTTATTATTTTATTACAACTAGCATGGTACCCGTGTAATGCGGTGGCGGGTACCCGTGACTATATTTTGCGGCGAGTAAATGTTATTTAATTACATGTTTTTTAAAATATAATTGTACGAATGAATGAATTGGTGTGTACTGTTATAATGTTTTGAATTGGTGTTGTTACAATATTGTGTATTTAATTTTCAGAAAGATAGCTGAAATTTAAAGCTATGTATTGAATTAATAGCAAAATTAATACAATTAATAGCAAAATTAATACAGTTATTGTAGTCTGACTTATTTTAAAATGTGAAACTTTCTTTTATAGTAAGTGTATAGGCTTACTTTTTTTAAGACTTCCTTTTATAGAGAGTTATAAATATTATAAGGTAGTATAGATGATTTGATAGGATTGGAGTTATGCAAAATAAAAAAATTTATTTGTCTAATATATATATTCGATCAAATTTATAAATATGAAAATAGATTTAATACTCAATTCATTCATATATATAACATCAAAAAATAGTTAATGTCAAAGTTAAAAATAATAATAAAAAAATAAAAATAAAATAAAAAAATGGTCAAAAATGACATTTATTTTGGGACGGAGGAACCTCAAGTTTCACTTCGTAGAAGGGGCATATTTGACAAATACTCGCACAATACAAATAAATAAGACAATAAGCTACAAAAGTAGAGCTTTTGATTCCATATCTGAACAATAAAATAAGAAAAAGTAAGAAACGAAAATACAATAAGCTACAAATGATGATCTTTTGATTACATAGCTAACAAATAATAAAATAAATAAGACAAACCAAAAGAGAACCACAATAAGCCATAACGACCCTTCCACCATGTTTTTAGTTAAACACTTATGAAAGGATAGGTCTCATATCTAACACCACAACTGGCACTAACGACCCTTCCACCATCTTTTCCGTTGCAACAACTTGGAAGCAGACTCATTGCATCATCCAAACAAGCCTTGCAATCAGTGGTTGACAGATCCCACGTGCACTGAACCAAACTGTAGAGTTTTTGTGAACCCCTGACGTTAATCATTCCAGCACTGAACATTCTTGGCTCAGTATAAGCGATATTTATCAAACCATTTAACAACCTCTTGATTCCTCGGCTAAATGACCTAGGATTACTTACGTTGTATAGGCTGACCATGATAAACCGACTTGCATAGTCTATTTGGCCAAAGAACATACTATTGGAATATTTCAAGAGACACAGATCGTACCAAATGGTTGCAGCCTCGCTGTTTGGGCAAAGTTGGCGGATTTCAGCACTTGCATTAACAACACAAGCCACGCACTCACTGCGTGAAACGTCTCCCCTACATAATGAAAGACCGAAGGTTTGATTTTCCAATTGTCCAATTGACTCCATTCCAAAGCCATCTCGGCGAGCTCCATAATAAAGCCTACCTATGAGCTTCTTCAAGTTTTGTTGATACGGACCATTAGAGGTGAGATTACTAGAATCTGGGGAACAAACGTGGTTTAAGGGTTCAACTGCAATAACCGTATGCACAAAGTGGAATAAGAAAAGAACACAGATGGTGAAGGATGGCATCTTGTTCAATGGAGACCGAGTATGATTTCTAAGTGGTGACTAATTTACAGGGTGAATATATATATATATATATATATATATATATATATATATATATATATATATATATATATATATATATATATATATATAGTGTAAGGTTATTTTCGGAAAAGAAAAACAAAATCGAGAACTCTATGATCTCGACCATTAAATATTTTGATCAATGGCTATAAATGGATGTGGCAGTTTCGTAATTAAGTGAAAGATCAATCTTTTTTGATTTAAGTGTTAAAGGGCATTATTGGTGTTCCATATTCTTTTGTTTTTAAAAATCATTCCACAATAAACCGTCCCTAAAAAGTAGGATCTCTAATTATTTGTAAACACATCTGACCATCATCTTCACTCCCCCAAAACCTAGCAGCCACCTAATCCTCTCACCTCCCAATCACAGATCTAATCTTAAAAAAAAAAAAAAAAAAAATACTCATTTATCTCGAGATCTTCTCGTCAGTCCGGATCACCTTTACAAATTGATTAATAATCCCAACAAACCTCAAGTATGTTGCAGAACCATCTACACAATCGAATTCATTTGTTGGGACCGAAGAATACATTGCTCCGGCATGATAACCTTGCTTTTAATTTTGGATTTTTGTTGCTTTTAACTTGGATTTTACACCCTTCTTGTTCTCTTTTTCAAGATCGAACTGTTGACAGTTGGTTATAATTAAGGATTACACATCCTTGTTTTAAAGGAACGGGGTACAACAAACTTTTTGGCTTTTAAGTTCGATCAAGGTTTCACTTTCCTTGGTAATATACTTATGAACATTTTTTTTCAAAATATTTCTTCGTTTCATTCTCACGTTCTACATTTTTATCATCAAATAGTGACATTTACTAAACCGCCTCGGTTGTGTCTTACCTTTAAATACCACTTGCCTGTTGGACTCTAGCAAAATTGGAAAAAGAAACACAAGGACTCTTTTATTTAAGATTATTCATAATCCAACTAAGCCCTTTTTAATAGCTATATCTCTTCATTATTCAATTAAACCTAAAGATATGTTGAATATGTTTTTTCATATAAAGTTCGTTTTCATATAAAATTCGTTATATCCTTTCGTTACCCATGTTTATAATAGCTATGTTTTTGCATATAAAATTCGTTATTCAATTAAACCTGAAAGATGTTGAATATGGAAGGTTCTCCGATTCGGTGTTTTAACCCAAATACATTTTCTTTTACTTTATGCTTGATACTGAAGCAGTAGAAGGATGTGCGCATGTGTTTTATAGTTGATATACAATCAATGAAATAGTGCATATGTATTTTATGGTCGATATATAATATTTAGAAGGATGTGCATATGTGTTTATTATCGATATGAAATATATAGAAAGATGTGCATATGTGTTTTATAAATTGTTTGGGCACCAAGACATCATTGGTAAGACGAGATATGGAAAGCCAAAGATTAACAAGGTCACTTGGTTACAGTGGCATCATATGATCCAATAATACGATTTAGCTTGTTTTGGTGGTGTTTGGTTGTTGTGTTTGGTTGTCGCGTTTATAGTTTCTGGAGTTTAAATATATTAAAAGTGCCTATATGTTTTTACATGATCTAGACTTTAAATGTATTGAAAATGCATGTCTTTTATAGTTTCTGGAGTTTACATGTATTCAAAGTGCATATGTGTTTTTACAGTTTTTGAAGTTTACATGGATTATCAAAGTGCATATACTTTTTATTGCTCTTATCGTCTCAGTGTGCACATGTGTTTTTGAGTGTACATATGTATTTTTTACAGTTGTGAATTTGAAACCTTCTATGCATGTGTTTTTACAATTTCATAAACTTGTTTCTTTTGTTTAATTTCAGTTGTTATGAAATGATTGTGCATATATGTTTTTAGTTGTTACAGGTTTGAGTATAATGAGTAATATGAAGAATGCACATACGTATATATAAGGGCATATATGGACGAACTCAACTGCACATATGCATACAAAGAGATCGAGAGTGGCCAATAAGGAAAAACACACGTACACAAGGATTAAAAACACATGTCTAGATTTCATGGGTTTTTTAACAAGACGAGGAATACATCCGCACGCCTAAAAGATGAACCAACTATTAAAGACATTGTATTATGCACGTTTGCACACTTCATATATTTGTAATATTTTTTAATAAAGTTTTGTTGTTTGTATAAAATTGCATAAATGTATTAATAAAGTTTTGTTTTTTGTATACATACTTATGTAATTTTTTTTATAGATACATGTGCAAATACAAAATACCTATGCATAATGTTAAAAAAAAGAAAAAAAATACAATTATCACAAAATGAAAAACACATGTGCACACAATGTAAAAAATTAAAAAACAAATCCTAGACTTACGGGAACTAAAAACGCTTTTTCTTGGTTACGAAAATAACCCTTCCATATATATATATATATATATATATATATATATATAGGTTTGGGTTATTATGAAAAGTTTCTTATAATGAAAAGAATGAGAAGGTATGTGGAGGTGACATGTGTCACCTTTGCCACATCACCATACCCTCCCCACCTTGGGAAGAAAAATTACACCTTAAAAAAATTTTGGGGGACAATTTTTTTTCCATGAAATATTTTCTTGCATCACATTTAAAAGTTATGCATCACAATCATGATTTTAGTGCATTAAGGTTATAAATTCTCGCATCACGGTTATAAAGTTCTTGCATTACAATCATAATTTTAGTGCATTAAGGTTATAACCTTAATTTTAATGCATCATAGTTGATGCACTTAACTATTAACTATGATGCGGTAACTTATAATAAAGATGCACCAAAACTTATTAGTGCATTAAGGTTATAAGTTCTTGCATCACAATTATGATTTTAGTGCATTAAGGTTATAAATTACGTATCACGGTTATAAAGTTCTTGCATCACAATCATGATTTTAGTGAATTAAGGTTATAACCTTGATTTTAGTGCATCATAATTGATGCACTTAACTATCAACTATGATGCAATAACTTATAATAAAGATGCACCAAAACTTATTAGTGCATTAAGGTTATAAGTTCTTGCATTACGGTTATAAAGTTCTTGCATCATAATCATGATTTTAGTGCATTAAGATTATAAATTCTTGCATCACAATTATAATTGTGATGCAATAATAAATTTTGGCGGGAATTTTTTTTTTTTTGCCCAAAATTTTTTTTGCCGATTTTTTTTTTTTTTTTTTTTTTAGGGGGTGGGTGGGTGGGGTGGGGTGACATATGTCACATGACATGACATGACATGGTGATGTGGCAAGGTGACACATGTCACCTCCACACGCTTTCATTCTTTTCATTATAAGAAATTTTCATTTTAACCCTATATATATATATATATATATATATATATATATATATATATATATATATATATATATATATATATATATATATATATATATATATACACTACATAAAATAAGAAATGGTCAACAAGTCAATATTGGAAAATGAAAAAGTGAAATAGTGGAAAGTGCATAACATGGGCTAAATTCATGTTTCTTTGGCAACTATTCTTGCATGTTAATTTTGCATGGAAAGTATTTATTTTGATTTCAATTTATTTGTTGCATGGTATCTTTGCATGGTAACAATTCAATTTGACTTCAATGTATTTCCATTTTGTCACTGCATGACCATTTCATTGTTTCATGGGCGGAAAATTGTTTTTCAACATTTAGTATTTAGCCTATGTAAACAACCCAAAACAAGTTTGTATTTCTAGCAAGGAAGGAAAGCAAATAATGGATATGCAAAATCAAAGAATATTGATGATGATCTCGAGGTTAATGTCGATTTCTTTTGATGAACTTGAGGTTCTGAAACACTTACCACAATATCACATATCGTTAAATGTATGTCGCTAGGCACGGTGTTCGCCTTGTATATATATATATATATATATATATATATATATATATATATATATATATATATATATATATATATATATATATATAGTGTGATGTTATTTTAGAACTAAAAAAAATGCGAACCTATGAGAACCACCTTTTACTTCTAGTATTACATAATATACGATATATCAATGCAAAGTGGCATTTTGAAAATATATGCAGTTTAATTTGGATGAAAATTTTAAATTAAGGGTAAAGCGGTAATTTAAATCTTCCTTAAAATTAGCATTCCACCACCAAAATCGTTTATCCTTATTTTATTTTATTTTTTCCCAATTCCCATCTCTCCGCCTAAAAACAACCTACCTCTCCCCTCTAAAACTAAACCTAATTAAAAGTTTAATTGGTACACATGTAAAAAGAGAGAAAAATATTGAGGGTGTACAAGTACAAGACCTATTGTAAATCATCCCACTTCCATCATTGTTAGTCAAACTGGTAGTGATAAAACCACTCAAATCTTTATGGTCTTTTACTCATATTGCACTACACCTTTATTTTTTTTATAATCTTTAGTTATATGAGTATTTTATGTAAAGATGATGATGGTACTACTTTGCTATATTTTTTTCTACTTAGAAGATGGTCATGTTGTTGACGGTTTTCCTTTTTGATGATCTTGAATAAATGAGATGACCATAGTACGAATATGGGTTTCTATAATCAGATTCGATTTGCATTTTTTTTTTCTTTCGATCGGATTTATTTTTTTGACTCTCGATCTAAATAGATTTTGGCTTTAAATTTGAACTTTTTTTTTTGTTTTTTTGTTTTTTTTTGTCATCTCAATCGGGAATATACAAAGTTAGTAAATGGTTTAATTTGATTTTTTTTTGTGTATAAAAAATGAAATCAAATTTTGTCCTTAATACTTTGTTTACAAAGATGTTGTATAAAGTAAATGATTTAGAGAATAAAGGTGGTGATGATATCTATTGCTTTACTTTTGGGAATTCGGATCTGTAAGGGATTGAAGCTTTACATCATTGGACATCATCATCAAGAAAACTTATGGATAGAATTTGATGTTGTTAGAGCATCCGCAATGCAAAAACTAACAAAAGCTTTTTACTATTTTAAAAGAGGTTTTTATGCATTGCACCAAAAGCTTTTTGAATAGCTTTTTACAAAGACTTGATAAACCTCAAGTCTTTGATAAAAGCTTTCTCTCTTTATGGCTCAAGACATTAAATGCATCAAGTTTTCAAAGACTTGATGCATTGCTCGTGCTCTTAATAAGCTATTTACTAGGTAAACTTTAATGTTTGGTTTTGATTTCAATCGTTCTTTTTTTTTTCAATATTTTTTTTTTAAATATCAGTTTTAGTAACTAATTAGGTAGGATTACTTTTTGAAGCCGATGTTTCAGAAGTGGTCTAGTTTAAAATTTCTAGTTATTAACTGATTTTGTTTGATAATTTTTTATTGTGGTTTTAGATTTCAAAAAAATAGCTGTTATGTGGATTTCTTTTATGTTTTTCTTTCTTCTTTATATAAATTGATGGCTTATAGTTGATATAGTAAAGACTCGTGAAAGATAAGGATTGGTTTATGAACATAGTTCATGCGTTATGTAATTGCAGAAAAGTGTTTATTAGTTTAAATACAAATTTTTCTTATTAGTTTAAATACATTATCTGTATGTTTGACTCGTTTATTAGTTTAAATGTATATATGTTTTATTGCTAATACAAAATCAATAAAAGGAGTGTAATTATGTGTTATTGATAGTGCATATATGTTTTACAGTTTTCGTGAATTTGATGTCTTCCGTGCATATGTGTTTTTACAGTTTCGAAGTTTAAATGTACTAAAAGTGCATACATGTTTTTAGTTATGATTTAAGGATGGTTTGTGTTTATTTTTTATTTAAGGGTGCATTTGTGTTTTAAGGCTGTATTACTTTCTCAAATAAGTCATAAACACATTGTGCATTTGTGTTTTGTTAGTTGTTATGATTAAATAATTCATTTATTAATTGGTTGACATATTTTATGCATTTAAATGATGATATGTGGTCAAATGTACAAATTATGCATTTAAATTGTTTGGATTATTAAAGTGTATCTAACAAAGATTTTTACTAGGATTGCACATGTATTTACGTATGAACATGAAATTTTGAGAAGGGTGCACATGTGTTTACTTCTTGAACTCAATATTTGAAATGAATGCACAACACGGCATATTGGTGGCAAAACAGTTTCTACATAAAAATATGTTTAGTTGAAACCTTAATTTGGACATCACTTGGTGGTTGATCATAGTGGAAACAGGTTCTTTTCATTGTCAATATTCTTATTAGTTACTAAAGTATAGGATATGCAAACTGATAAAGTATATAGTTCATCAAACTAATAAGGAAATTAAATTTGGAGGTGGTTGGAGCTGTGTTTTTGGTTTGTTTTGGGGGTGTTTGGTTTTTGTATTTGGTTGCCGTGTTTATAGTTTTTGGAATAAATCATGTAGAGATGTAAGTTTGCTCCTAAACTATTTCATACTTTATGTAACATGTCGAATGATAATTGATGGTGGCAGGTTACTTGACGTTGTGGCTGCTGGCACAGACTTGTACCAGTTAAGATGAACGAGACGATAAAAACACATGTGCAAAAGGGTTAAAAACACATGCGCAAATTTCATGGGTTCTTGAACTAAGCGAGGAATACATGTGCACGACAAAAAGATGAACCAGCTGTTAAAGACATTGGATTATGCACATGTGCAAGCTTTATATATTTGTAATAAAACATATGTATGTAATATTTTTTTAATAAAGTTTTGTTGTTTGTATAAAATTACACAGATATATTAATAAAGTTTTGTTTTTTGTATACATATTTATGTAATATTTTTTAAAGATACATGTGCAAATACAAGACATTTATGTATAAACAAACAAATACTATTATCACATAATGCAAAACACATGTGCACATAATATTTTTTTAAACAGGTATGATTAAAAAAAATAATAAAAATAAATAAAAATCCCTGAATCTAGGGAACTAAAAGAACCTTTTTTTGAAATAAAAAATAAAATAAAAAATTATTTTTACCATTATACCCTTTTGATTATATAATAAAATTTAATATCCAAAAAATACGATTAGTTGATGTTGGTTCTAGGTTCTTTCAATATATATATATATATATATATATATATATATATATATATATATATATATATATATATATATATATATAGGGGAGAGTTAACGTAACATAAAACTTAAAGTTGTAAAAATAAGATCAAGTCTAAAAACCACTTAAACATTTATAAATAACAATTTTAGCAATAATACACACAAAAATAATATTTTAATATAAATTAACATTTTAGCAACTAATAACCAATTGATACATGAGTTTTGATTAGTGATACACCTGATACACATTACACTAACAAATATTCCAAAATCTGATACACATACAAAAACCTGATACACATTACCCTTCTAATCAAAGTGTATCACCTAGTTTTCGTGAATTTTAAAAAGAAAACTATCAAAACTTTAACAATCTTAGTTGTAGTTAATAAAATTTTATTTTGTTGTAAGGAAAATGTCGCTTGTCAAATTTTAGTCGGATCTCATTTAACAACTTTAAGTTTGATCTTATTTGATCTAGATTCTATATATATATACATATATATATATATATATATATATATATATATATATATATATATATATATATATATATATATATACATATATATATATAGGAAGAGATCCGAAGAAGAAAAGTTAAAATGAGAAGAATAAGAAGGATTTCTAACCACATTTCAAATAAGGAGGAGATTTTAAGGAGATGCATCTATTTTTGTAGGTGCATCCGAAATGTGTGGTTGTGGTTTCTTCTTACCCTTCTTATTTTTATTATTCTTCCTATTGATCCTAACTCTATATATATATATATATATATATATATATATATATATATATATATATATATATATATATATATATATATATACATATATATATATATATATATACACACACACACACACACATACATACATACATACATACTAGTCGAATACCCGTGCTTGGCGGCAGCGGTTCCTAGCGGTAGAAAATTAACGATATGCGTTATTATGGAAAGTGTTTCGTTTAACATTTAAAATAGAACGTGAAACGATCAAAATGTAATTGTAAACGGTTGTAACATCTGATAATTCAACTCTAACAACAATTCTTAACATGTTTGACATTCACGAATAGTATGATTGTATAGGGTATGACATTTTTTTTTTTTGCAAATAATGAATACTTTCCAAAGTTATCATGCAAAGTAGTAGAAATGAAATTTGACATTAACGAATGAGAGTTTTCTTTGCAAACCATGAATACTTTCCAAAGTTATCATGCAAACCACATTTTCCACTTTTCACATTTCATTTTTCCTATTCTTAACTTGTTTACCATTTTTGTATTTTATGTAGTATAGATATCGAGTAGGGATCGTTGAAGTAAATTAAAATAAGAAGTGTGAGAAGTGACCAAAACCACGCATTTGAGATACAACGACTTGCATTAGATGTATTTCTATTCATATAGATGCAACATCTTGAGTTTCAAAGTTAATTTGGTGTATAGATGGTGCAAATTGATTTTCATGATTTCGACGCGTCAGAGGAATAAAAAAGAAAAATCATGAAATGCATCTAATATACGTATATCGTCGATTAAAAGCTAGAAAACACATTATGGTGCGTTATAATGCATTTAAGATTATAGGATGCATCTAATTTAGGTCGGTGCATCTCGGTTCTGATTATAGTTCTTCTTATTCCTTCTTATTTTAAGTAATCTTCTTATTTGATCATAACTCTCCCTCTATATATATATAGGGTCCGGATCCGGTGCGGATTGGATTCTAAGTGGGTTTGGTGCGGATAATATCACAATAGTTTTTTTATTTTATTTTATTTTTATTTTTTTTTATTTTTTAAATTCAAACAAATCTGAAAAAATTAAAAAAATAAAAAGGACAATAAATTATTAAGAATTGCTGAAAAAAATTTAGAAAGAAAAAAAAATCGTTTTCATGGTTAAAGCTATTGTGATATTAGCGTCTGATTTTGACTTTCGTAGAAAAGTCAAAATCAAATCTTAATATCACATAAACTTTTAGCTTTTAATAAAAACTTTAATATCACAATAATTTTTTTGATATCACATAAACTTTTCTTTAATATAATTGTTAATATCACCGTAACTATCATAAGTTTTTAATATCACGGTTCATTTTTACATGTAAAAAAGCTTAATATCACGTTGGTTTTATTATATCACCATAATTATCATGGGTTTTTAATATCACTATTCATTTTTGCATGTAAAAAGCTTAATATCACGGTTGATTTTATAATCACAGTAACTATCATGACACCTTTTCATAATATCCTTAATATCACAGTATGTCTCATTAAAAAAAAAAAAAAAAAAAAAAAAAATTGGTCGAAAAATCAAAAATTGAAAGAATACAACAATACTAAGGATTGCTCAAAAGGAAAAAATCAAAAATCATTTTCATGGTCAATTGGTGCTGTGAAGATAGCGGTGTGTGTGATTAGATCTAGATCGATTTGGGCGTACGGTCCGGATCATCTGCATATCCGCACTAAAATCAAAATCCGCACATGATCTCACTATATATATATATATATATATATATATATATATATATATATATATATATATATATATATATAGAGAGAGAGAGAGAGAGGAGGTTAACGTGAGATAGTGTCTAAAAGTGAGAAGAATAGGAAGTAATCCTAACCGTTAGATGTATCAATATTAATGTCACTAGATTAGATTAAAATGAATGACATTTATTTAAATAAATGGATGTTAGGGGTAAATTTGTAAACCCCATTTAAGATAGTTACATCCCGCCTCCTATTTGTAATCCCACTTTTTCTCGTTTGAATTTTCTGCTCATTGTTTTTGTTTGACGTCTTCACACCATTTTTTTTGCAGGTTCTTTACACTTTTTCAAGTATCTATATACAAACTTCTTTGATACAGATACAATTACTACAACAATAATACACAATATTATACTCCTTAATAGTGTACTCTATATTAAATTGATTACAAAATTTATCTAAATATTACTAATGATAATTGATACAAACAGATTGATACATTAATAACATACAACTAATAATTTATGATACATGATCAATAGCCAATTGATTCACAGCTAATGAGAAAATGATATACGTTGACTAACCTTTGCCTAACATGGTGAGGAATACATTAAAATAAGTACAACTATTACTACAACATAATAACAAATGATACACAAACATACAAATACTAATACATGCAGCCATCGCAGGTCAACGATGATGAACTAACCATCATGGAAAACGTAGAAAGTGATACACGACTAATAACTAATCGATACGATAAAAAACTATTAATACACTGGCGGCGATTAGAAACAACAAAAGGTGGTGTCGGTTATATCGAAACTAGTGGCAACAAAGACTATATCGTTCCGACACTTGCACGACTCCCAGGGCCGTCTTTGAGGGTGTGCAAGGTGAGCGACCGTTCAGGGCCTCAGAATTTTTAGGGCCTCAAAATTTGTCCCGTTAATAATTACTAGTATATATTTATATGCATGTGTAGCATATTTTTCACGAAGAAAAAAGTATTTAGATGATAAAATATCTTAAATGAGTAATATGTTAGAACGTTTAAATAACTAATTGCATTATATCTTATAAATTGTGACACTTTATAATATTGATTAACGAAATGACTTATTAAATATTTTCGTACAGGACCCTTAAAAATTTCGTCGATTCATGGGACGGCCCTGACGACTCCTTCCCGTATCCCGAAAAGGCATGACAAGACGAAATTGAGATAGAGACGAAACATATCTCCGACAAAAGAGTGATAACCGTAGAAACAGGTTGTGGCTTGAGATAGCGAAACCGTAGGTTAGAGACGAAGAGGTAGGGCCGTGTTTGGTGGGAGCATTTTTAATTCTATGATGATTGAAACGTCCAGTGATTGATTAGTAGAATATAAACTAAAGCTAAATACCTATATTGCCCTTCTAGAGTCATTAGTGATTTAGTTCAAATTTAATTGTATTAATTTCCACTTGTCACCTTTATATTGGCTTCTTACACTAATTTACTTTAAGCACTATTCCACATGAACCTCATTCTATATATATATATATATATATATATATATATATATATATATATATATATATACTAGTAGCAAAACTCGTCCGATGGACGGGTATGACTGTGGTTTTATTTTAGGATTTAGTAGAACAAATATATATACTAAAAAGTAATTAAGGTTAAATGAAACGGTTAAGATCTATAATTGATGTTACCATAATCCATAAAAGCGGCTAAAAGCGGTAACTATTTTGATTTTTGGTTTTTATTTTTAAGATTTAGTTGAACAAATATATACTAAAAAGTAATTAAAAGTTAAATGAAATGGTTAAGAACTATAATTGATGTTACCATAGTCTATAAAACAGCTAAAAGCAGGTAAGTACTTTGACTTGTGGTTTTTATTTTTAGGATTTAGTAGAACAAATATATGCTAAAAAGTTATTAAAAGTTAAATTAAACGGTTAAGAACTATAACGGATGTTACCATAATCCATAAAATGGCTAAAAGGTGCGTTATAATGCATCTAAGATTGTAGGAAAACATCTAATTTAGGTCGGTGCATCTCGGATTTGCGGTTATAGTATTTCTTATTCCTTTTTATTTTAAGTAATCTTCTTATTTGATATTACGAAATTATCCTAATTGATGGTAGCTTCAAATTTTCATAAGAAACTTTGTTCTAAGTACATCTGGACATGATGAGATTTTCTAGATTAATACAAACGCAAGCACTGGATTATTGTATTTTCTCAAAAGACCGGTTACCTTGATAAAAGTAGCAAACCTCTTACTGCATGGTAATAATCGAGAAGTAATGTTGCATGAGCATAACTAAAGCAACATTATACCTGCTACTTTAGGAAAAAATAACCCAGCGGGAGATGTTTTCAACACGGATGTAAAGCTTTATCCGGCCAAAGACTAAGAAACATCATCATTATCTCTTAATCACTCCATCCTTAAAAAATAGAAAAAAGGAATAATAATAATAAAAATACACCGTATGCGTTTTTTCATGGTCAAATTTACTAAAAATATAAACCTTCTTACAGATCACGTGATTTCCAATTCTTTTTTTTAATTAGGCTGTATCGACCACTATTTCATTTAAACCCAAACAAATAATTAAGAACTACCCTATTGATAAAGAATCCATGTTTCAAAGTTGGGGTACCCTTACCATTACGGAGATGGAGCTCTAGTATGTTGTAACATTCTACGATCTTCAATGGTCCATCAAAGTAAGTTGTGCTCCAATCCTTCTATATATCCTCCATCGATTCACCTGTAAATAAAACATTCTAATACGACCCACACCATAGAGGTAGAGATGACGGGAGTGATGAAGGTTGTAAAATCCAAAGATACCCTGCAGATTTTGATAAAATGAATTGCCAGGATTGGTTTACTGCCTTCGGGAATCAGGATATGTTGCAAAGCGTGATACTCTTCCCAGGATTGAACTACGGGATCGATCTCTTATTTACACCTAAGCAAGGTTGATCAACTGTTGGCATCAGAATCTTTCAACACAAAAATAAATAAATAAATAAAAAATAAATACATACTTTTGAATATGTATACGAAGATAAGTAAGTTTCGAGTTTCTATAGCGAACATGATATTCCATCCTTGCTAAAGTAAATATAACATTGCATAATGGTGACAAAGTTTTTGCATAATGGTCACTGTTGATCCACTTCGGAAAGACGTTCAATCGGCCGTGAAGGTTACAATGAAGTAAACTAAACTCCTTGACTACTTGTAACTCTTATGTTTATATTGGCTCAAATCGGCATCACATTTACAATTTTTTTTTTTGAATTTAGTTACAACAAGAGAAGTATCCTCACATAAAGATCTCGCTCTTGTAAACAAAAGATGTAACATAAATAATCAAATAGGTATAACCAAAAGTGATTTCACTATTATAGCTCAAGAATGGTTACATTTTTTCTAATTTAGTTATATTTAGAATTACTGTTGGTGACAGATTTGGGCAATCACTTTGTTGATGAGAGAAAGGCTATTGTACAACTCACCTTCGGATGATAGGCGCGCGGCACGTGCATCTTCAGATGACATAGGACTTCCTCATTCTTCAACTCCGATAATGCTTGCTGTAATGAAAAGTTGGTATCGTTGCCCACAACTTTAATGACTACACATGTACCATATAGAACAGTTAGAATAATATATGGTAGCAACACTTGTTACTAAAATGCAGCCACAAGATGTAAATGTATAATGTAATTTAGATTAGCTAATGTACATGTTATTTTTTTTCCAAACATTTTTAACCACTTCTTTGCACAAGTAAGCTTTTCCAAACATTTTTAGCCACCCTTCTTTCGTTATAGAAAAATATTTCAACGATATTTATAAGTTGTCCGCCCATCGGAGGGCTTTGCAAATTTGAGACACGTCTATCAATTATCATTTCTTCAGCTGGCGGAGACACTAAGTACGTCCACTTTTCCTAACATTTTTAACCACCGTTATTTTGTTAAAGAAAAATATGAAAACGATATTTATAAGTCAAGAGGGAATTTGCCAAACATATTTTCTAATAGTGATAAACAACTTTTTTCAATGATATAGAATCATAAAATCATAAGATTTTATTGAAATTTAACCGTTTGTGTACAAGTACACCTAAAGGGTGAATAGGTACACAAAGTCTGTAATGACAACTGCCAAAGCAACTCCTTCAAGCCAAAACAACAAACATTGGCGATCACATGAAAAATGAGAGCAAGAATCGAACTTATAAAAGGTAAGTTACCTTTTAGACACAGGTATACTTTTAGTGCAAATTGGATATAATACATGGAAAAATATGTCGGCTAGATTATGGGTCAAAACGGGTCACATTATAGCAGTTGCTTCGCGATTTTTAGTGGGGATTGGATATATATAATACATGGAAAAATATGTCGGCTAGATTATGGATCAAACCGGTTCATATTATAGCAACTGCATGAATGAGCATTTGCTAATTCCAATTCCTATACAGAAACATATGAAACCATATCAGTCACCAAGCTAAAATTAAGCAATTTCCTGATATAAGGATTGCAATTTCAGAGAACATCCTGCAAATTCCGCCACTCCACTATTTTAGGAACACTAAATGAAACCCAATATATCAACATAGTGCATTTGTAAGGCTTCCTACCTATAACAATATACACGAAGAAGAAAATGATGTATATGTGAAGGCTAAATTTGAGAGATTGCCTGATGTATTCATGCCTTAAGCCCAATTACGGCATCGTTTCTTCCCCCATTTAAGATATATTATTAATGTGGCCCACACAAAGGCTGCTCAAAACATCACTGTAGCAACACTGCAAGATGAATTACATCTCCCCTGACTTGATAATCCATCTGCCGTTATCGATTAAATGTATTACGTTGACTGAAAATTTCAGTATCCTTCCTGCTCGGGGTCCGTTTCCTACAATTCCCAAGACTTTTTGGGGCCGCTTCAGAGAATGAGGGCATCATCTTCTGTCCTACCAAACATTTCTATAAAAGTTTCAGGTGGAAACTATCAATTTAGGAAGATTCGTATGTATGAGATGGAAGCATCTGGGAATATACTAAGCTTATAAAATTACTGTCCTTGGTTCTTTGGTTGGCTAATACATTAGATAAATACTACAGTATTGGTTAAGCCTTATGTTTCATATCTTAATTATCGAAATCTCTCAACTTAGCCACTTAACATGGTTTTTATTCAAGTATAAGGCTAATAACAGCACATATGTACATAAGTATAAGGTTACTAACAACACTCTTGGCCCCCTAGGTGCATTAAAAGATACGTGCCCACAAAGATATATTATTATCCATCATTAAACTCCCAACTACTCCGTTGGCTTTAATGCAAACAGGATTCGATAATGCAATGTGGCAACTACACTAAACTTTACCATTATGTACAACTTAGAACCATACCTTTATCTTTTTTTCAAAATTTTGTTGCTCATGTGGCTGCAACCCGACTTCTACGTGTAAGATTTGGGGTTGGTTTTGATGCTGGAGCTTGTCTGGAAACACGTAGATGGGTGTTAACTATTATTTCCACATTTATAGGCGGTATCACCGGCTACTTGGCAACTTAAACATACTTGAAGCATAGTATTTATATTTATAATAAAATTAAAGATTTTATATAAGCTAAACATGAAGTACCACCATCAAACTTCGATGTGATACAAATCTTGTAACTGTGTCACCCAATATCACTCCTTCGCCCAAATCAATGGCGAAACATAGAAGGGGCAAGGGAGGGTCCCGGCTCCTCAAAAAATTTGACTTGCTAAGTATGTATAATAGTAATATCCAGAGATCTATCCAAAAGAAACAACACCTTGAAAATAACATAACATCTATAACTATCACGAAACAATTTATCTACTTAACCCCTTCATAATTTCGCCCCCCTAAAAAATCTTTCAAGTTCAGCCACTGGCTCAAATATATTAGATGTCTACAATCAAATGCTATAAATACTTTTTTTCATTTCGACACATAAACTCCTAATTATTTCCTAAACTCAAGCCGCTAACAAAGTTAGACATGGCTATCCCAACTGCATATCTGAAGCACCACAATCTATTCAACTCTTCTATTGGTTTAATATTATAAATAAGATTATAGAGAATGAGGAGTAACTATCATGAGGCCGAGTCAGAGATATCGAGAGTTGGGAAATCAATGAAGTAGGTGTGGCGTGCACCAAGTGATGGTGCGACAAAAGCGAGCACTTACAACGTGGCATTGACTTGCGGTCACGTCATACGATAAAGAGTCGATTCTCAGAGATGTGAATAATTGACCTCCGGGGAGTTCCAAGCGGTGCCATATGCTTAAATAACCCTAAATAAGGTAGATCTTAATAATGTCATAAATATTTTCAATACTAATAACGATAAACACGAGCATGTTTATGTAATTCCAAATGTTATACTACCTAAGGGAATCGATGCCAACTACGCCATGACTATTATCACGACAAAATTGTTTGCTCAATTATTGCCAATCAAGTAAATCTTCTCCAATCAAGGGCGATAAAAGAGCTTATAAGCCTCTAAGACTTCCAAATAGGCAAATACCACATCGCTTTTCGATGGGAAAAGCGAAGAGATCGACAATCTTATGATCACGAAATTTTGAAACATGAGTATTAGCATGACACCACTTATATGTTACTCATTGAGCTAGACATCATCACAGAGTAACCATCTTTAATTTTATTTCAAATTTTAGTAACCTTCTATTAAAACAAAACAACTTAAGGTAATAGAAATCACCAAGAAATTATGATCTTACTAAAGCAAATAAAACGTCACATATCTACCTTTTGTTAAAAAAAACTTACGAGAATTTTTATTAAGAATTTGTTCAAGAATTCTAAATTAGTCTCAAGATTTGGAAGAATCTGACGAACACACAAAAGAGTTGTGAGATATCGAATATAATACATATTTGCACATTAGTTGAAGTTAAAAAGAGGAATAGTGTATTTATTTACCACATGAGATCCAAGAGCTGATAGTCCTTGTACAACACTGTAGTGTTGAGTCAACAACCATTTCCAATCCAAAAATGGTTTGAGCAACATTGTAGTCAAGGCGTCACGGAGGTCGGTATAATTATGTCCGAACTCGCAAAATATATTGCAACTTGTTAATAAGAAGCATGTCAACTTCATTAGCTTAACAATAGCAACATTGATAGAATAATGCTTCAAAGTTTCACCTTTTACATATGTGGGCAACAAGGTTGGCAGCAAAGTCTCTAAGCTCCCAATGATTGTCAGCAATTCGTTTTCGTAACTTTTTTTGCAAGAATGCATGTAACAACAGGGGACATGAGTTGGTGCAGCTGCAGGATCATGCAACCTTTTAGAGACCAGATAAATGTATTATTTCAGAAAATAATAGTATAAATATAGGTATTCGTTTACATAAATATGTGTGGGTTCTGGAGATTTTTAATATCCCCTGGTTTTGTAGATATTTTAGGTTTTAGAGTCTATTCTTAAACTGAATTTCCTAATATCAGTGAACCGTCAATCAGAAGCCTAGAGATAAATAAAAATACTATTTTCAAGTCATGTTTAGTTTCTTGAATAAACATTAAAGTAAAGTTTATAAAAAAAACTCATACCGCTTTTGGCGTTGAGGTTTCTTGCATTTGACCTCAAAAGTCAATGCATACTGTTATAAATGGCCAGACTACATTTAGAGGATTGTGTATATAATTTTTCAAGTAAATTAAGATCATGGGGTAAAAAATATAGAACTATATAAGAGGTGATAACGAGATGACCTTAAGACAACATCAACCGGTTCAACAAGAGGCTCCCAAGCTTCAAGTTTATCATTATATGATCCGGCGGCCAATGAGAAGCTAACGATTGGAGTTTAAGTAATCAAGCCGTTTATGTAGACTAAATCCTACCTTTGCTCAAGGATACATTGAACAATGGTGTCATCTGCAATTCCACACAAACAATTGGTCAAGTACAAACTATTAATATGCGAAATCATGAGATAAAACTCAAGTCATATACTCATATAGCACCAAGCATAATAGCTTGAAACCATTTATAAAGTATATAACAACTACATCGGATAAACTGTCGAAACTTACATAGAAGTTAAAGTTCTATAGTTGTCAAGGATGAACTTTCGTAATGAAAGAGACAATGCTTACCATGCCACCGTAGTCGTCAAAAAGTGCAACTGCTTGTTTCAACAAAAACAAGCAATGATATTTGTCTAAATCGCCTTGCTCTTTTTGGGACTCCATCCTTCTATCAGATATCTGTTAACACAGTAAAAGCAATATTTGATATCTGATAACACTATAAAACTAAAAAAACTACAAAACTTTTTACAGTTATAAGTCGATAAAAAAAACTTGTTCAACGATAAATCGAAAAAAAGGTAGGGATTACTCACTGTAAAACTAAGAACTCGATTAAACTTTTTAGGGATTCTTATGTTTAGGAATAATATAATATGGTGTATTATAAAATTAAAAAAAAAAAAATAGGTTAAAAATATATATGGTATAATTATCTTGTAAATAATATATACCATAATTTTTAAATTGTTATCTTCATAATATACATTCTAAAATACAAATTAGAGGATTTTTATCATCTCATTATTTGTATTGATTTGAAAGATATAAATCAAAAACAATTTACTCTAGTGGTAAGTTGTTTACAAAATCATGAATGACCCAAGTTCAACTCCAACAAATG
>CM040239.1:81957293-82007781 GCA_022545495.1 Chrysanthemum lavandulifolium | reverse complement strand
TAATAAGAGTCTCATTCAATGTATGCAAGTTCTTCCTCTCAATCTCATTATATTTTAGTGCGCTCATATTGGCTAATTAAGGTCTTGCTTTTAGTGGCAATTGTTCTAGGAACAAGATGCATTGGTGTATTAGGAGGATACTACGATCGCTCTAGGCATTTTCAAAGGGAGGGTTTGTTTCAACAATATTTCTTGCTTTTGCTTATCTAAATCCATTTTCCGAAGACTTGTTAGGAGTCAACAATGTCTGAGGCTTAAACTTGTTCAAGGAAATCAGGTTTTCCTTCTTGTAGTCATGAGGTGATAATTACTTTTTCTCTTTGCATTTAGGATCATTTAGTTTCTTATTCATCTTTCCTAGTGACTTCATCTAGTTTCTTATCATCCTCGTGCACTCAACGCAACTAGGTTTTTGTCTAGGTTTAGAATCTCATTGCCATCATAGATCGCACTTTGAAATTGCTTTTGCTATCTTTCCATTACTCGGGGTTGGGTTTATCTATAATGGAACACTATGCTTATCGCTTAGAACTCTATGTTTAGTGACCATGTGAGCGATCTGAATGGTGTTTCCTTGTATGTACAACTTGTTTTCAAGTTTGTTTTCAAAGTTTCAGTTAGAAAAGTCTCTCAAGAGTTTTGATTCCTTTGCATTAAATTCTTGCTTAAGCATTTTCACATTTTCTTGAAGTTCTTGTTTTGCTTAAATTTGTTTTAGAAAGTTTTTCTTGCAAGAATTTAATTCTTGTTTCAATACTTCTTCTCTAAAATTACTTTTTCTAATTACCGTCGCGCTTGGTCATCCATTTCCTGCTCACGGTGGTCAACTCAAATTGTACGTTGTTCATAAATAGCAACACGTTCTTTATAGGCATTTAGTTGAGATTCTGAGAATCATCGGGGCATTTGCGGTGTATTCATCAAAAACATAGTCATTGTTGATGCGGAAGATGCATCATGGTACAACTTCACTTTCACTTTGTTTCACATATTGATCATATGGGACAATATCGATATTACCCATATTTTCAATATTTGATTCAATAGTTCGATTGATTGTACTTTGTCATGCATCTGTTGTACATCGACATCATCGTATAGTTTTAATACCTACGAGATGAGTTTGTCCTTGGATGGGCCAGCTTGTGGTGAAGAAGAGACCTTGGGAGAAACCATTGGAGAAATGCTAGCCATAAAAATTGTGTGTGTCGATGGGTCCATCATCCACATCATAGTCGTATGCATCACAATCGGCGACTTGAAAGGCATTCGATGATTGTGACCTATCTCTGAATAGGCTACTCATCCACATCGCATCATAGGTCTTGGCATTGCCTCGGCAAAGAAACTGACAATTCCTCTTCATCAGCGGCACCATTGTCACGAGCTTGTACAAGCGACATCTTATCTCTAAAGTGTCGGCGTTACGTGGGCGCTTTGGAGATGTGCGATTTCTTACAATGTGTCCCTCACCACCAGTTATAACATTTGATCGGCTTAGCTTGACCTTGGTTACCATTCCTTCACGATTACGGTTACCAACATAACCTCTACCACTCCACCTCTTCCACGATCATCTTGTCTTTCTTGAGCTGGTTGCACCACGATCCTTCCATCTTTAACGGTAGCTTGATTGTGTGGGTTAGATGTTGTTTTGAGGTTGTTGTTGGTTGTGGGAGAGAATTCATGTTTTGACTAATCGGAAGAGCTAGTTGATTAATGAAGTTACCAGCGTGCATCAGAATTAGCTTGTTTGAACATAGGATCGGGAATGAGTTTGTGATTACCATTACCCAAGGGTATGACTTGTGAAGCTTTGGTTGTGATTCGATGTTTGAGTAGAAAGGCGGTTGAGTCATTGGACGAGCTTGTCTCTCACAGGTTGGTTTTGAGCGATTGAGAACCAATTTTCAAACATAGCATGTCTTTCATTACGAAAGAGGAAGGCATAGAGTTGCTCATAGTTTGTATTCTTCAATCCTTTAGTGAGCTTCACGGAGGTGACAAACTTGTGCCATTCGGGATTCATGTTGTTCACAAATTTTGAGTTCGGTGAATGTTAGGCATAGTCATTCGATGTTCCTCATGTCATTCACCAACTTACGAAATCTCACATAGTACTCATAGACACTCTCATCTGGTTTCATCTTGAAGTGTTCAAATTCGTCATAGAGTTGTGATTCTCTATCTTCCATGGTTAATTACGAACACGAGAGAAGCATCTTGACATTATCCCATCTTGCCTTTGCATCGGTGTTGTGATTGATCGACATGTAGATGTCTTTAGGAAGACCTTGAAGAACAATGTTAAAGCCACGATATACGCATCGAATCTCTTTTCTCCTTATCATCAAGCTCATCATACATTTTAGATTCCGTCCATTCCGTAAATAGGAGTTCCATCTTTATTAGTGTCAAGTATATCTCGAGTCGTCTCAACTCGATCGGTCCTTCATCAATGGATTTGAGAATGTTGACACCATTTTCCTTTCAAAGCGGTACAATCGATTCGTTGAGCCCAAGAATCGTAGTCGATTCATCAAGCATGGGTGGGCGAGTATCAGAGCAGTTTGCTTGAACATCCTCGGCAACAGATGGAGATGATAGTAGGAGCGTTGGTAGACATGTTAACAGTTATACGGGTTTTATAACTCTATGATTAAACCGGAAATAGATTCTTTCAGGAGTTTTACTAAATCAAGAAAACCGTAAACAATCACCCAGTCGCTAGAAGATAAAGCACCAAGTCGCTAACACCTAATTCGCTACACCACTAAGTCGCTGACAAATGCAAGTCACTAAGTAGTAACTCGCTAAGCCTCAGTCATGCTAGCAAAATTTTGTGACAATTAAGCTACTCAGTCGCTAAAGATACAAGTCGCTAAAAGCGACTAAGCTCAGACCAAGTCGCTACCACCAGTCGCTACCCGTAGTGGAGAGTCCACTACTTGTCTTGTTAATCGCTAGATCTAAGTCGCTAGCTCCAAAGCGTAACTCGCCACGAAATTGCAAAGCAAGTCGCTCGAAGAATGAAGTCGAATGTCAGTCGCTAGCAAGAAAACCACAAAACATCCTTTTCAATCCAAAACTACCCGACCACGATGATTCAAGCTTACCAATCAAAACCTAAACACTTGTGATGATTCTAAACATAAAAGTACTATCAAAATCAAACTTTAATACTAGAAATCACCCAAATGATGCAAAAACCACTAAACTTTTTCAAACTCAAAACCACCTAAAACCACTAGAAATCCAAAGATGTGCAGATATGATCTAACCATGGCTCTTGATACCAATTGTTAGATATTAGTTTTCACATACATCAAACCATAACAACAAGGTGGCGTATAAGTAGAATTCTAGAGAAAGTTAGAGGTTTGGGAACTTTAGTGAGAGAAAGAAAATTCTTATTATGAGCTCAACTCTCTACCTTGGAAGGTAGAGAGTATTTATAGTCTTACATAAATACCACACATCGGGTGTGGATCGGGGCATACAGTGGGTGAACTCGTCCAGTCCTCCACGGTGTTACTTAACTAAATACTACTTAACTTAAAATAACTACGACTACGAGCTTTCTAACGATTACATATACTTGAGTTGACCGACTCTTTAATACACGGAATTTCTAATTCTAACAAAAATTTTAAATTTGGTGCTAAAATTACCCTAACCGACATTTTGTCATGGTTGATTACACAAATACAATTGGACAAAGCAAATAATCAAGGATAAGCATAGTTTCAAAGTTCCGTTTTATTTTCCCTCCTACACTTAAAGCGAACATTGTCCCCAATGTTCCCAAAATATCAAAGTTTGATAATTGGAAGGTAATTAAAATGAAAGAAATTAGTACTCACGATTAGCTCGGTAGGATCCGTGTGTGAAGTGGTGGTTAAATCCTTTCGAAGAATTTATCGTGAAAAGCTCCTTCCAATCTTATGTAACTTCTTCGATAAATTACACTGCACACTTGAAGAAAACAAAGCGAAACCATCGCGTAAAATCGGTGGTAATAATATATATAGACTCGATTTAAACTAGGATATAATGCTTGTGGAAGGATGTTTACAAAATTTTTGGAAAATTAAGACACTGGAAAATTCAAAAATTTTAAGTAGCTCGAAAGCGAGAAAAAAGTAATCATTGTTTTACTCCTTCGGCCGTCGGTTGCGATCTAACGTCGGTTATCCGACAAAAAGCGGTCTGCGATTTTGGAAAAATTGGAAAATTTACATCTTTAGAATGCGGAGAAATTTACGCAAATTATCCATTATGACTCGATACAAGCATTTGACTCGAACAAACACACAAATATATCTTTTAATGAATTGTTATTCTCATGTTTCGTTTCCTTGAAAGCGTGTGTAATCCTCCTACACTTATCCCTTATGTAAAATACCTTTATATGCAATTAAGGCGAGGTTAAAACAAAATAAAGCATTTTACAAAATTAAACATGAGAATAAACAATCAATAAAAGATATATGACATAACAAACAAACAATTAAGCATGGGTTTCCTCCCGGCGCTTTTCTTTATTTAAGATTCTTGTAGCTAGACTCGTGAGTCGTGTTCCTCGTTACTTCATTACCGCCACCTTGGTCTCTAATGGGGATTCCATGTTGTAGAAGTGCCCTATGATGCACTCTCTAAGAGTTAGTCCTCTCCCACTTGGTCACATATTTGGGTCCTAAGTTCAAGCAATCCTTATAGAATCCAAAAATCTTAGCCATAACATAATCAACTCCTTTTTCCTATCCTCATCATTCCTATAATAGACCGACGGTTTAAGTTCATTTCATCATTAAGTGATGAAAACTTCTCAATCTTAAGCGGCATTTGGTAACTATGTCATCGGTCTCATCCTTGAATCGCTTTTCTCTAACGAGGGATCATAGGTCATCCGGTGCTTTCTATGAAAGGTTTTCCTAGAATAACATGGGACAAGCTAGGGTCTATGGTGGGTACTAATATCATCCACAATTATGAAGTCCAGTAGAAAATGTGAAACTACCTACATAAATGGGCAATCCCTTAACTCTACCAAGAAAATTGCACTTAACCCTAGGATTATCGGGGTCTTGCCTAGTTGGAATAGGCTTCTTTATTACCCAATTGTAGTAGGTGCTAGTCATTATGTTGATTGAGGATTGCGATCAATGTGAGGCCTTTGCCACAGGTGTCCTATGAAACATGGTATGTTAAGATTCCAGGGTTCCCAAACTTGATTCGAGGGCTTTTCTAACATACATGTGGCGGAGGTCACGCACTAAGTGAGGGTGGTGAGATAGTTCTTCTTCAGTAGGAAACTTATTGAAATATTCATTGTCTACTTCATCTACTTCCTCGGTTGTTTCATTATTCTCAAGTGTATGGTCTCTTGCGTCATTTGTTCCATTAGGTTTAACCAAGGCAATGGTATTGATGAATTGAACACCTTAGCTAGCTTACTTGGATCATAATCTCTACACGAAGGCTCGGGGTTGAGATAGCATTAACCTTCCTATCACTATTGGTTATGGCTTTCAAAGGTTGTCTATCTTCCCATCCATTTGACATTGTTGGTTAAAGCGATCCGAGGAGCTTAGCTATTTGGGATTCTTGGATGCAACAAGGTTTTGCAACATCCTTCGATGTTTTGTTGGTTAGAACGATTAGGTGGGGCCATGAAAAATCATTGGAATTGAATTCCTTGGTTTGTCCCAGTGAAGTCGGACTTGCCTTTCCATGCCTCTCGGGTTTCATTGAAATTCCTAGGTCCGGGTATTGTAGGAATCTTCCTCCGTTCCGTGTCTGCGAGGATCTTGATCAGCGGAAGCATGTTTGGGGATCGAGTGCTAGTCGGCGTGTTATGAGGATCTAAAGCAGCTCACCACGAGGAAGAAACTTTGTTCGCATAGTGTGAAGACTTAGGATTTTCGTAGGAACTCATTAGGAATTTTACTTGATCTTCAAGTTCAACCATCCTCTGATCGGAAGGTTGTGAGTCGATGGGAGGCAAGGAGATTACCTTAACGGTTTTAGGCGACTCACGGGGTCATTCAACTTCGTTGTCATAGAGGCGAGGTCTCTATTATACCCCCATGATTCTTCAGCGGTGAGATCACTAAGTTTTCCACCGGCCGCTTGGTCAATGGATCGCTTGGTGGGGAAGTTGACATGATCATAGAAAATTTGGACTTGGGCCAAAGATCAATGCCGTGATGAGGACTTTATGAAGTAAGTCCTTGAATCGAGTCCATGCTTCGTAGAGATTCACCTTAGAGTTGTTGAAAGCGTCGGGATGTCTCGCCTAAGTTTAGTGGTTCTCCGGTGGGAAAAATTGAGCAAGGAAGCGAGGGTAAGATCATCCCAACTTGAGATGGATCCGGTGAAGTCGCTCGAGCCAATTACTAGCTTGGTCCCGTAGAGAATTGGAAGAGGCGTGGTAGCGTGGTCTCCGAGTAGTAGCATCGAGGTCGATGGAATCGACAATTTTAAGAAATCCTAAGATCTTGATTTGGATCTTGAACGAAGTCCATGGAATACACATCCGTTTTGCACCAACGGATGGTGTCGGATCGAGGGCTATAGTTTGGGCTTGGTGGGAAGCTCAATGGTGTTCCTATAGCCTAAATGGCTTGGTCTCAGTATTCACCAAAGTGCGGGCTCTTGGCGGGTCAGTGGTGGTGGGTTAATGAATGGTGGGTGGTTATCACCTTCCATGATGAAAGCGTGATGGGGTTCTGAACAAAGGTCACGAAGGGGATAGACTAAGAGAAAGCTAAAATGAGAAAAATTTACTTGATAGGAATCAAGCGAAGAAACCTAAGCGGTGGACTACTAACTAGCTATTCTATTCCCGTGGCGCCAAAAACTTGATAACGCTACGCATCGTTCGGGGTCAAAGGAACTTCTTTTCTTGAGCAAGTTTTCAACACCTAAGCGGTGAACCTAATCGTTGTAGTGTAGTATTAGGGTAAGCCACGGGAATTGATATCGTTCTCAGGGAATAGGAATGCTAGTGAGAAGTTACTATGCTAAGGTCGGGTTTGAGGAAGATTATTTTTATCTTTTTATATTTTTAAGGAAAGGAAAGGTACGAATCTCGGGGTTTGAATTTGGGGGTTGGTATTTCTACCGATTACTCTACTTATCTAATTATCTAATCTAAGGTGTATGTAGTCTATGTCTAATTAATGTGTGCTCGTATGATAGTTTAAAGATGTGTTTACTTAGGTTTACTACTCCTTAATTATCTCCTATTGGTGGTTGAATTGTCACGTCCTTATTCTAGTTGCGTTGTGTGTCTAAGGTTGTAGGGTATCGTTTCTCCCAACTCTTTGAACTTACCAAAGGGTCTCGTCTACAAAACCCACTAGGGATATAAACTCTTACTCTAGGCACTCTTTGGATGGTTTAGCTTACAACTACTCAAGGAGTCATATTCTAAGGTTCACAAAGATTTAATCAAGCATTAAGTACACAACGAATGACCTATCGCATTACTAGATCATTAATCAACTAAGATAAGAGACAACAATCAATATTCAATAATCAAGTTTCATATTCCTAAGCAAACACACAAGTAAATTAGTGGGACATGGAGAACATGCAAGCATACACACAAATAATCAAAGACATAATTGTATTAATGAAGTAAAACACTTATCTTGGTGTAAGATATGGTTTGGAACCCTAAATCTTGTACAAGACGGCCTTGGTTCGTTTTAGATTTTACTCCAAGACTACACTCAATCTTGAAAAATTCGGATTCTATATATAATATTACATACTGCGACGGTGTCACTTATGTTTTGTGGCAGTGGTGTTCTTGTCATTAGGGTTTCGTCTTGGCCACGTTAGACTTGCGGGCGTCACCTTATGCTTGTGGCGCCATCCTCTGACTTCGGCGCCGTCGGATTACATCTAGGCCGTCCGAGTTCTGACGACCTACTCTTTTATAACAGCGTCGTCACTTGAAAATGGGAGTTTTGGCCACGTCCCGTCACAAAGATCCTCCGACGGCGTGCAATTAACACTGACGCCGTCACCTTATGTTTCGACTTTGAGTGTCTCGATTCGACTTTGGCCATTTTCTTGATATAATCGCCTTTTACCGTCCAAATAAGTGCCATTCAGCATTTTGCCTTCAAGAGACCTAAAAAGTGAAAAGAGCGATATTAAGCAATAACGGATACAAAGTGATCAAATAAGGGCTTAACGACCCCTCAAAAGGTACCTTTTAAAACCTTATCACCAAACATGATCATGAAGTAGAATTCCTCGGTTTGTTATAAGCTTGCACTAATCCTCGTGAAAAAGAAACGACTCTCAGCATCAAACCAAATCTCATCAACAAATATCATCAACAAATCTCTTTAACACAAATCTCATTGTCAGATCTCGTCAACACATCTCATATCCAAATCTTATATAATCGATCCAATTTTGAGAAACCCATCATACCATCATTTCAAAGCCCATATCCAATTCAATCCCATATCCGGTTCAACATACGGTCATGATCCAAATCTCATACCATCATTTCAAGCTCAAATAGACACTAATTTTCACATAAAACTATCTTTAATCATCCAAAATGATCCAAATCTCAAAAATTAAGCCCACGATAATTTCAAACCGCACATATCAATTTAAGCCTATATCCGGGATAAACTTTTTGTCATACCACACCTATTCCCCATTCAATCAAAAACTTTAACTTACCCTCAACATGTATATCCGGAATCAATTGATATTTAAGGTCACGAGAGGCCCCAAAAATATCCAATACCCAATCAGCCCAAATGAATTATCTCCCGTTAACCATTTCACTCTTTACATAAAAGCCAATGATCCATATCTTGCAACCCTAAAAGTTAGGGTATATAAACACGCATGATAAACACTCACAGGTTCCTAATATCACTCACATTTGCAAACCCTAATTCATCTCTCATCCGCCTCTTTCTCTGACTAAATCACACAAAGCTAACAAAAACCCTAAACTCACACAAAATATGTCCGCCTCCCTCCAGTCACATATCAATCGAACCATGAATAGGTTTAGACACTTCTCAGCCACAGGCATGGCTTCCAGTGTCTTATAACAGCCACAGGGATGGCTTGAACTTCTTTTGATAGACTTCTTGATTCGTTCTCAATGGAATCACAGGTAGGTTTTACCAAATTTAGTTAGCGTTATTATTTGAACCAATCGAACGAAGAAAATGATTTAACAAGATTGTTATACTTATTTCTTTTAATTCGTATATTGTCATTGGTTTCATTATTATTCTTCATCTTTTAACGAATCAAAGATTTGATTCAACAATATTTGTTGCAATCATTTCTTTATGTTCGGAAATTGTTAAACGTTTTAGATCAATGATGAACTCCTTTGTGGTTGTTTAGATCCGATAAGGTCATTGAGAAATCACTTAACCACAAAGAATCTGAGATCTTGAAAATCATGTATGCATTTCGTTTTGATTTCAGTCTCAAAATAGATCAATGAGGTATACGTTCCTTTGTGAATAGATAGAATGATATCTATGTGTTGATGAACCACTCACACAAGGAATAAAACTGAGATCTTTGATGTAGGTGAGTCTTGACTGATTGATGTTTCTTTTTCATGGATCTGTGATGTATGTCGTTTGTGTGAAGGACCCCCAAGGTATTGATGTTACTTTATCAAACACGAAATAATTCGAGATATATGATTGTATAATTATTATGAGTATGAGTCTTGATATGGGATTGAGATTGTTGTGTTTAGATTCGAGTTGACAGTGGTTGTGTTGGCTTTAGATCGACTCTTTATATTTGATGATGGTTGAAATAATCTGAAGTCGAGTCATGGTAAATGGTTTTTGGTATTTGTGGTCACGTCTTATTAGTCATTTCTCCTTCATCCTTTCATAGCAAGTCGCTGGTAACGCGCTTCCTGTTTTTCTTTACTTCACAAGTCGCTACATGTTGGGAAAATCGCTACGACTTGTAAAGACAAGTCGCTACATTATCTGAAATCACAACTCGCTACGACTTGTAAAGACAAGTCGCTTCTAAGAAAAGCAAGGCAAATCGCTACATGTAGTGTGAATCTGGACAAAGATGTGACAGATAGCATATACCTCAAATCGCTATAATGAACAAGTTGTAAAGCAGGTTTTAAAACCTTCATCAAAACCATATTTATAATATCACACCGTGATTCAAAGCGCAACAACAAAAAGCGCTTAAGAACTTGATATGAGACGAATCAAAACAATCTTAAAAGCGCTTAAGAACTCACAATTAACATACGGTTTTCTCACCAAAAACACAATATTACATTTTTAGACAAGGACTCATTTTCAAAACAATTTTTACCAAATCATAACAACGATTCCACATAAAAAACATCATACAACTTCGACAAATCTCATCATAAAATGTAACAAACCGAATAAAGAACCCGCAAAAACCATGAGATAGACCACGAGAATCAACACAAACAACAAAACCTAGGCTCTGATACAATTTGTAGGATCGTAAATATTATTGTGTTGATGATTTGGGTGGTCTTGGATGATGAAATACAAGTATGCCATGTTTTAGAGAGAAAGAGTGAGAGGGTGTACTTGGTAGAGACTTGCTTTAGAAAATGCAAGGTTAGATTATGAGCATCACCCCTTCCAAGGATGGAAGGGGTATTTATCTCGAGACTACACGACCTCCTAACGGCTGTGGATCGGTATCTGATGGGTAAAGACCCGTCATTCCTTCACGGTGTTACACTACGCTAAACTAGGCTAATAACTAACTAATAAAGCGGTAAATAACGATATGTCTACGAGCTAACATATGCTAGACTATAGATGGGGTGACCGATACTTCACTATGGAATTTCCAATTCCTAACATCTGGAAAATCTCGAGTTGTTAAATAGAAAAACAGTGACTTTAGCATAGCCGACTTTTCTTTGAATATACAGTTTCATCTTAATACTTACAATTTCTATCACAATGACTAAGAAAACTTCAAATTAAAAAAAAATTCGCATTATCATTAAAACAAGGCTTTAGAGGCCCACATTAGTAAATGCTTAATTATCCATATTAACATGTAAATGTGCTAATAACTTGAAAATGTCACAACGGTACATTAGTGCGACAAGAATTTACATACGTCAACCATCTCCGTGGTGAGAACCACATTTGTAGCTTTACTAATTACCTTTTGCTATTACATTTATGCCATATTCATGTTACATTTAGGGGTGTTTTAGTTGTATATCTATAAGTAATGAGATATAAAATTTTGTCTAGAAATTAAAATAGTTCGCCATTTATCAACTTATAATATAAGCAGAAACACACTTGAATAAAAAAAAACCCAAAAACCCTTTAAGAATGCGCTTTAAATCCAGCTTATTGTGTTTAGACACATGTTAAGTTAAAAAAAACCATTTGTTTACAATGCAACCATAAATTGTTTTAGAAATGGAATCCCAAGAATTCTCTAGATTATCGTAAAAGAATAAAAAAGACGAGTTACAGTGTATAAAAGTAGTCCTCTCAGCCATCTCGTTTTTAAACCGTGCATTATGAACATTGGCTAATGAATAATGGGGAATGTTACTGTTGTTCTTCACACATAATCTACCAGACAACATCTTGTTCTTGTTGGAGGTTGGACTCCCAGAACAGAGTGAATCTATTCAATAACCTAACTAAGTTGGTATTGTGTTTGTACATACCTTAAGTGATGTTGCAGTCGAAACGAATTTTCTCGATTAAAAACTTATCAAATATTGTGATTATCAAAATGTATACGGATTGAAAAATGCAAATGACGTTTTTGACATTATTTGTATTAACAGGGTCTGATCTAGACTTTTGTAAAAAAGTCAAGATCACATCCTGATATCACATAAACCTTTTTTTTAATAAAAAATTTAATATCATTGTAACTATCAAATCTTTTTTTGGAATTTTTCTAATATCGCCGTAAGTTTTTTTAAATATCACAATAAAAAAAACAGTGATATTAAGTTTTTACTAATATCAAAGTAAGTTTTCAATAAAATTGTTAATATCGGAGTTCCATTTTACATGTAAAACATTTTCTTTAAAGTTTTTTTCAATATCACGAAACTATCATGGCTTGGTTTTGAAAATTTTAATATCACCGTAACTATCATAATCAAACAAAAATAAGTGCTCAAAAAAATCTAAAAAATAAAAGACAACAATAGTAAAGATCGCTGAAAAGGAAAAAAAATCATTTTCGTGGTTAAAGTTACGGTGATATTAGCATTAGATCTTGACTTTTTTACAAAAGTCAAGATCAGATCTGGAAATGGCGGGTCCTGATCTATCCATGCGTCCTAACGAATTAAAAAATCCGCATCATATAATTCGTGGTTAAATTTTTATATATATATATATATATATATATATATATATATATATATATATATATATATATATATATATATATATATATATATATATATATATATATATATATAGTAGAATTCGATGAGAAGTAAATTAAAATAAGAAGTGTCGAAGTGACCAAAACCACGCATTTGAGATGCAACGACTTGCATTAGATGCATTTCTATTCATAAAGATGCAACATCTTGAGTTCGAAAGTTAATTTGATGTATAGATGGTGCAAATTGATTTTCATGATTTCGACGCGTGCGGATGAACAAAAACAAGAAAAATCATGAAATGCATCTAATATCGTATATGCATCGATTAAAAGCTAGAAAACACACTATAATGTGTTATAATGCATCTAAGATTATAGGATGAATCTAATTTAGGTCGGTGCATCTCGAATTTGCGGTTATAGTTCTTATTTCTTCTATATATATATATATATATATATATATATATATATATATATATATATATATATATATATATATATATATATATATATATATATATATATATATAGGAAGGATTATTTTGAACCAAATAAATTATGCAGCTAGAACCACCATCAACCAATCGATTTTTTGGATATTTAGTTTTAATATTTAATTCAAAAGGGTATTTTGGTAAAATTACTTATTAATTTTATCTTTTATTTTTATTTTAAAAACGTTTTTTTCTTCGAAATTTTAAATTTTTTTTTTTTTTTTTGTTGGTGCTGTTTAAAAATCAATATGTGCATGTGTTTTGCATTACGTAAAAATTGTATTTTTGTTTATGCATAGGTGTTTGTATTTGCACATGTATCTTTAAAAATATTACATAAATAAATATATACAAACAACAAACATTTATTAATAGATTGATGCAATTTTATACAAACAACAAAACTTTATTAAAATATTACATAAATATGTTTTATTACAAATATATGAAGCGTGCTGTGTGCATATTACAATGTCTTTATGAGTTGGTTCATCTTTTAGGTGTGCATGTATTCTCGCTTGGTTCAAGAACCCATGAAATCTACATGTGTTTTTAATCCTTGTGCACATGTGTTTTAATCTACACATGTGTTTTAATCCTTGTACACATGTGTTTTATCGTCTCGCTCATCTTAACAAAGAAGATAAGCGTTATCGACAAATTATCTTCATGTATCTATATGAGCATCCACTTGTTAGTCTTCAATGCTATTATCATCTTCAATAACACGAAACAAGCACACAAAAAGTTAGTCTTGTTGCACATGTATAATCTAATGACACCATCTTTAAAACTATAAGGTACATAGTATTCCACAAAATTCAGATTTATTCATTATCTATGAACAAATTAAATGATCACACAATACCCCTTCACATAATTAAATACAATACATCGATTTTAAAAAGCAAATAAAATGCAACTAGAGTTTCTCATCATGATCCATTAAAAAGAAACACATTACTACTAGCAAACATATTGTAACTAACACATGTTAATCACCATTAGAAACCATTTAAACACAATCAAACTTTACAGAATCATGAAACTAAAATAAAATAAATAATGAATATACATGTGTATAATCATTTAGATGCAATAATATTTGAAAATACATGTGCATAATCAACTAGCAAACACATTTGCACAATTTATATATCAGAATGCACTTTCAATACATTTAAACTCTGAAACGATAAAAACACATAACAGAAAGCATCAAATTCACGGAACTGTAAAACACATATGCACTCTCAATAACACATATGCACTCTCTATTATTTTTAAATAGCCAAATAACTACAATCTCATTCCAAACGATCCAAATAAATCAATATATTAATCTTGATCCCGTTTTCGGTTCTGGACTAAGGATTCTAAGACTTAACCAACAAATAAGAATGAATAGATCCAAATACATAAAAAAAAATGCACCAAATTCATTACGAGGAAAGAAAAGAAATTTAAATAGCCTAACCACAATCTCATTGCCAAACGATCCAAATAAATCAATATATTAATCTTTATCCCCATTTACAATTTACGGACTAAAAATTCTAAGAGTTAACCTCACCGAGACCGAGACCGTCTTTTAATAAACTAAGTTCATTTTTAAACATTTTACACATATGCTAAATTCCTACCCAGTACTAAAAAGTATGTTTATAAATACCCATATAGCTCATCACTTCCATTAAATTCACGTGATAAAAAGGGATTGCTTTAATATTAAACAAAACCGAAAGCCCAGTTTTAATCTATTTCCTAAATCACAAGTTATCAATTAACTATGACTTAAAAACATCATGATTTGAATCTATCTCCATTTCCATGGTCCGAAACTTCAACTAACACACATACACGGTAACAATTCATAACTTTAAACACCCATAAATAAAAACCCTTAATTTATACATACCCCATATACATAATCGATAAATAACTAGACCCGATTTACAATAAATAAATAAATAAAGCCAAAATATTGAATTGAGCGAGCGAACAAATATTGATTCGATATTGAATTGATATTGAATTGAGCAGAACAAATATTGATGCTTTGCTCGCACAGAATTTCACTTGCTTCAGCAACCATCTTTGAATTTGATGATGAATTATTATTGTTATTTTTGTTGGTTAATATCATTAAAAATTGAAGATCGATTGATTGAGTTAATAATAATTGGATTGGAGATGATGGAATAAATTGTTTGGGGGAAAGATATTAAATTGTTTTGGGGCGGCTAGGTATTTGGAATGTGAAGAAGATGGTGGGAGAATTTTTAGGGAAAAGGTGTGAAAGAATAGATAAGTGTGTGGGACGGTTATTGATTTGTAGTTGTGTCAAATTCCTATACTACCCATCGCTCATTTACAAAACTTTCCTTATCTTTTCTTTTATGACACAAATTGCACAAATCATCTCATCCATTGATCTAATAATTCAATGGCTTAGATCGGTTCTAGCGATTCATAATTTTTTGGTTCTCACAATAACCTCACACTATATATATATATATATATATATATATATATATATATATATATATATATATATATATATATCAACCAAAAGTCATAATGACATATATATCCTTCAAAACTTAAAAATAACATATATATATATATATATATATATATATATATATATATATATATATATATATATATATATATACCCAAATAATCATTTTATATAAATAAACATCTAAAATATATTATAATTATCATTTCATTATAAATTGACAAATATACCCTTCTTTATTCACAAAAGTAATCATCATCCTCCTCACATCATGACACGGTGAGGCATTTCACAAATTTCTCTCAACATCCACTTTAGATTCTTGTAGCGATTGTAGTCTTATATGTAATAATCAATAAATTACCATTATAAATAACCTTTACAAAAGTAATTTATATTCTTTGTGCTCCTACGTGAATCTTAGTCATACATTGTTAGCTAGTATCTTGTAGAACCTTTTTCTAATTTCCTTTCTTTAGATCTACTATTTGGTTTTGTATTCTATTATTATTATAGTTTGTTTTGTGCATTGTTATTCTTCCATGTAAACTTGTGGCGTCTCGCCATTGATGACAAGCGGTGAGCGAGCTAAAATTTTGTCGGGGGAAAAATATGATAATTTTGAAAAACTACACTAAAATTGGTTCGTTGGAGGGCAAATTACAAAATAGTTAAAAAAATTTGAAAATTTACACTATAATTTTTTTTAAATCGGGGTCACATGACCCTCGGACCCCTTTATCTCCGCCTCGATGACAAGTCGACACCTCAACAACACCCTTCTATGATATCCTTTCTCGACGATTGGCGACAACAATATAATTGGAGAACTAATTCGTCAATATTTTTAGTTAATATACAAATTTGTCAAGCGGGGATGTGGGATTGTAAGGTTTGATTTTGTGGCAAGATTTGGGTTGTGCGTTTCATTGCAAAGAATAAAATTAAGGATATAATGGTCAAAACTAAAGTTATGTGATTGTTATCATTAATTTAATAGTTTATTTATATATAATTTGATTATTTGGATATATATGTTAGTTTTTAGGCTTTTGAAGGATATATATGTAATTATGATTTTTGGTATATGTAATTTTAGACTTTTTGAGGGATATATATGCAATTCCTCCTTAAAGAAAAAGCAGTTGAACTCATTCATAATTATGGCACTAAATTGTTCAATAAAAAAGATTAGTCTAAAGCTTTTGAAAATCCAAATTACAATTTTAAAGATGAAATGCATAAACAATTACTACGTTAAATATTTTCTTATTCAGGAACTTGTAATTATATTAAAGACTTCGTATTTGAGTAAGTTTTACAAAGCATAAAAAGGCCATGACCAAGGATAATTGAAGGTGTTGACAAAGGTAGTCGGTCTAGTTACTTTCCTTTATAGGTACACACTAGGTAATTTATTTGGCGTGCAAAAGCACGCCCTTGCGTTACTTTATCGTAGATTTACCGGTATTTGATCTAACCCTAACTCGGTTTACCCCCCCATCTCCTTTCGTTCTCTCACCAAACTTACTCCTTCACACAAACTCGATCTCATCATCCTAGAATCCGAACACACAATGAAGCATATGAACAAAACGCTTATGAGTGTCTTGTTTCCTTTAACGCGTGCCAAGCTTCGAGAAATCAAACAAAGAGACCGCCTTTTGTTTCTTTCGGTTTAGCACGAATTAAGAAGCTATGAAGAATTGTGACTTAAATATCTTGATATAAGGTCTCGGGTAGGTTTAATTTTGTTTTTCGTTTTTGATTTTGTTATTTTCGAATCGAAGAGTGATTATAACATAGTTGTTATAAATCTTTCTTTCTTTTTCGGATATAAAAAAGAAACCAAGCTTCAAAAGATGGATCAATGATGATGTAATTCTTTCCGTGTTTCGATCTTAAAAGGTCTAAGATGTTGTTATACATGAAAGAGAAGAAAAAATTGAGATCTTTTATTATTATTTGTTCATTTCGAGTTGTGGTTGTGTTTGGAGATGGGATTTTTTGATGTAGTTGATGTTGTTATTGATTGTGTTTGAGTGGTGAGATGGTTTTAGGATAGTCTTGGATTTGTTGATGGTGTCGATTTGGAAAAAGGTCGAACCAAATGATGGTGGTGAAAATGATGATAGCGGGTTACTTATAATCCTCAAAATCTAACTGAAAAGTTGTAAGCAACTCAACCAATTGGTTTGTTGAACTTCTGCATTCATGGACACATTGGTTTGTATAATTTGAGGTTAAAATTCTGCAACCTCTTTGTCTTCTATAACACCCAATGAATTGAAGCCTCAAAATTGAATGCTAAATTGAATGAATTGAAGCATGAAATGTATTTGATATAGCGTTTAGAGATGGCTTGAAAGAAGTTGTACCATACATTCTTTTGTGCACAAATTCTCTTCCACATTAAATTAGCTCACTCAATCTTTAAGTAGTATAAATATATTTGACAATAATAATTATACTAGGTGCGTTTGATTTGCATATGTATGTTTTATTTATTTGTGTGTATGTGTAGAAATTTGGGATAATATTATTAGGCTTATATTAACAAAAATAAAGAAGAATAACTCATTTTCTTGCGTAAAACAGGTTTGTTAGTACAAATTGGCCATGCCAAAATATAAGCGGTTAAAACCGAAATAATCGAAAAATCAAACTGAAACCGACAAAAACCGAACACAAAAAGATCGATCGACGGTTTAAAATTTTATACATGAATAAAAATGAATTTTATCATTTAAATTTTCGTTTTAAACATTTGATTACCTAAATCATCATTAAAATAATATGATTATTTAAATTGCTACCTTAAATACTTGAGTATATGCTAACCTTCTATCGCAAAAGCAATATTGGAGGATCTTTTGTTGGGTGCAATTAAGTAATAATGTGCACAATTGAAAATTAATTCTAATATTATTTTTATAATAGTTGTGGCGAATTTTGAAGAAATCAAACATTATTAAAAAAAAAAAAAAAAATGATATTAGCATTTGAATTCTGGTTTTATAAGAAAATGTTAAAAAAACAAGCGTCGATATGAAGATTTGATATCAACCTATCAATTTTGTATTTCGGATATATATATATATATATATATATATATATATATATATATATATATATATATATATATATATATATATATATATATATATATATATATATATATATATATATATATATATAAATATATATATATATATATATATATATATATATATATATATATATATATAGAGTGCGGTTATAGAGAAAAATGTAATTAGAGAAAAGTGAGAAAAAAAAGTTATAAGGTCTAATTTGAAACATCTCAAACTTAGGGGTAAGTTTTGAACCCCCACCCCCTGACAAAAAAAAAAAAAAAATCCCTAAAAAATTTTTGGGCAATTTTTCCTTAAAAATTTATAAGCGTGATGCACTTTTTTGTGCATCTCGGTTATAAAAATCAGTCATCATAGTTATAACTACTTTTTAACAAATGATTCACCAAAATAAAAGGTCATCGATCGCATATGTTATTAACTTATTCGGAAAAAGTTTGGAATCGAGAAATCGCCAACCTTTGTGTATAAAAGAGATATTTTTCAACCGATTCAACACGCTTATTTTATTAATCACATGGTTAAATATACAATGAAATCAATTATCCTAACATGTTTGAGTCATTTTATTAATCACATGGTTAACACTTTTCATCAATTCACGATTGTTAATATATGCACTAGCGTTATCCGATACAAAGACGCGACGCTACTATGGATACCATAGCTCGTCTCTTGTTGTACAACTAATGCCCCTTAAAGAGCATAGCATAGTAAGTTATTGCAATGTTATTGGGCATATTAGTTAACAATCGTTGGTGCATTTCGGTTATAAAATTTGGTGCATCATAGTTATAACTAATTTTATAACGTGATGCATCAAAATAAAGGTCATCACAATTATAAAATTGAGAAAATTACCAAAAGAGCTTTTTCGTGTGGTGGATTTTAAGACTTTTTTCTTTTTCCAAAAAGAGCCATTCAACTATTCTTTATTTTCGACCCATACATTTTAAACACGTGTCAATCCTTTCATTCTTCATTCTTTCGACTTGATTCTTTCAACCGCTTCGATTTTATTCTTTCCGCCTCGACTCCACCCAAATTTTGCCACGTGTCATTCTTTTTTCTTGTGTGAGTTGGCGGTCTTGCGAAGTGGCCGGTTGGCGTGGCTCTTTTGGGAAAGAGCTAAAAAATCTTTTCAGAAATCTCTTTAATTTCTTTATTCTTTGGCGGAAATTTTGGTAGAAAAAAAAAAAAAAAAAAAAAAAAAAATTGGCCCCAGGAAAAAAAAAGTATTTGGCGGGAAAAAATTTTTCGAGGGGGGGGTGAGGTCTTAATTCTGGCTTAAAGAATGAAGGAAAATCTGATTAGGTCACTGTGGTTTGGTGTGAAAAAAAAAGGAAGAAGGGTGATCCAATGGTTGAATATCTAAAAGTGAAGTGAGACCCATAATGTTCATATGAGCATGAAAGCATACCATTTTGGAGTGGGTGTTCAAATGAACAAGAAATAATTTGCATCCTTATATATTGTATGTGGTTCGAATATCTAATATTGACCACAACATAAACACTATAAATGTTTATACCATATATAATCAACTTGTGAAACCGTATAGATATCTATACCACACTGATACACCGAGTATAGTTTACACACTCACTGCACATATAGATCCATCATTCTCATCACTACAAAAGTCTAGTTACTTATCGAATAATACATACAGGATTTACGCAATGAGCAAAACAATTCAGAAATGGATACATAAAATCGAAGTAACATTAACATATTTAGGCTTGACCTGAAAAGTTGATTCAAGCCAAACATTTTCACCTGTAATACAACCTGAACAATGTATCATTTCAAACAGGCTGCAGTAGTTGTGACATCATATCTGCCATATATTTGCGATTTGGTTTGCGAAATGTTCTTCACCTGTAACCAAAAAAGACTTATTAGTTCAGACCATTAACCATCTACATATTTTGACTAACACCCAATATATCTTTACATAAGACATTTGTTTGACACGTCACGTGCATTACGGAGAAGAATAAGTTTTAGATGTTACATAGTTGGCCCGTGGAGATCATGACTTTGCTATAGGTATGGTTAAATAGACAGAATAACTGAATATTACTAAAATGCAATGGAATGATATGTATTCCACGTTTATACCAAGAAATAAAATAAAATAAAATACACCTGCTATGATTTAAGATATATGTTGATTAAAGTTCTGTGTTTTATTGTAAAAATCCTTGAAATAAATGCAAATTTAGTAGCAATACTTGAGTTACTTTTTCTAAACAAGGAACACTCAGCAGTCATATGTTTGATATATAGTAATTGATATCCCTACAGAAGTTCTTAAATATAAATGAACCCTTACTTAAAGGTGCAATAGCGTCGAAACTGATCTGTAACTTCCTGGTCATTTTCCAAAGCTTCCCACCAACTTTTCTCAGTTTCAATTGATGTCAGCTTTACAGCACCATCTTTTGGAAAGGCAATCTTTTCAATTTTGGACACCCAAGAATCTTAAGTCTCTCCAAAGAAGGCCACTCAAATGAGTTACTTACCAATATACTCCTTAATTGTGGCATATCAATAAGTATTAGTTTCTTTAGATTCGGAAGAATCGGAGGCACGATGTTTGTCGATCCATTAAAGATTTCTGTAATCTCTATGCAACCTTCGACTTCTAGATGACGAATTTCAGGAAGTTGTAGAATCACACCATATGTACATACCCAAGTCAACTTTGGACAATTGCTTAACATCAAAGTCTTCAAGCTTTTGAGACCTTGCATTGGACCTTCACAGATGTTCTTCAAAACTGGCAGATTAATCATGTGCAACTGTTCCATTTTGTTCAATATCGAGCCTCTTCCAGTGTTACCATCCACTATGGTTCGTATCTTGTTGCAATCTTTGATAACACAGCTGCGAATCCGATTCATGTTTTCCGCAGTGAAGCTGGATAAGTGCTCAAGTCCATTGTGGTTAACCAATTCGATTGCAGCATCATTACATAGCACCTGTGAGATTGTGTCATCGCTAACTTCTCCATCAAACTTGAAATATGGCATAAACTTCATAATGCGAGGATGTGATGAGAAATCACATCCTGTAAAATCTGGCATTTATTGAATTCAACGCTATCTGGTCTGTTAATGTAACTTTGAAGAAGTCTTTCATTAGGAAAATAGATCTTCCAACTTCCCCTATAGCTTTAATGTGATCTACCACCTTGTTAGAAAAGCAAAACTGAAGGGTGAAAGTCTTGTTAGCCTAACAACATTGACAATTGCACCATATAATATTCTCTCAAGCCCATCCTCGACATCAACTACTAATTCTTTTAGCATAGGAATCTTAGAAATTACTTCAACTTCATTAGCTGCTTTTGAGTAGGATTTATACCCATTGAGCTAGTAAATGATACCAACAAACGTCGTGGCAATCAAGCTCTCAACTTGAGGTGGTATGTTTTCTAATCCGCTACCACGAATGTCAAGCACTTCAAGTTTTTGAAGATTTCCAATTTCACGATGAAGCTCAACTAATGCAACACATTTTTGCAAGTAGAGAATCTTCAACGTAGCTAGTTTCAACAAAGAATTGGGTAGTGATGTGATTCTTGTATCATATAAGTCAAGAACACGAAGACTCTGCATGTGCTTAAAGAATGCTCTTGGGATAACTTCCAAATTTTTGTTTTCTGCAAAATGAGGGTCGAAGAGTTGAGCAATCTGGCTGGTCAGGTAAAGCATTCATTTTACTATCAACCAGTGAGATCCATTTCTTTTCTTTCCAAAATTCCACATCCACTGGCTTGTGCAATGCTTCACCAGATTTCACTAAAGTTCCATGGTCAGCATTAGTAGACAAATTATATAATGCGCCAAGCGAATCAACTTGTGCATCCTGATACATTGTTGAAATGTACTTTCCTCAAGCAATGAGACCATCTTAAGATAATCCAACACTTCTCGTCCATTGGCGCATTACTTCCACACCATCACCAGCGTCAAGAAGTTCCTCTGCAGCCCAGTTGTCTAACAAGCAATCCTTTTGAATGTCACTGTCTTCTGGATACAACGCACTGTAAAGAAGCACTTCTTCTGGGTAACTTTTAAGCAATCAAAGCAACTATTTAACAACCTGTACATTTCTTGCATAGTATCATCCCCTTTTCAGGCCACTTTCTCAGGTTCATTAATCCATCATGCCAACTCTCTTCAGTCTCCTTCACTCTGAAAACACCAGCTGCTACCTTTATCATGAGTGGATGATAACCACACCAATTGATTATTTGGGGCATTAACCGTTTGATGTTTGAATTTTCTTCAAGATGGGGGCGATCCAATACAGTTTTGAACATAAGCAAAGCTTCTTTTCTGTTTAAAGGTGCAACATTGGTTTGTCGAGAGGCAATTGAGGAGCAAACATGTTGTAGCCTAGTTGTGAACACAATTTTACTACCATTGTCGCTCATAGGAACTCCAATCTTATCAAGGTTCAAATCTTCCTTAACATCGTCAAGAAGTAGCATATACTTGATGCTTTTCAGTTCTTCCCTTATTCTAGAAGCAACTAGGTCATGATGAGTGGTAACCTCGATATCTAGTTTCAATCTTTGAGCGATAACTTGTTGAATTTGGTCAATGGCCCTATTCTCCATGCTTCCTTCTCTTGATACAGTTACCCAAATAACTATATCAAACATTTCAGCAACCTCGACATGGTTATTCAAATTCTGCATGATTGTTGTTTTTCCACTACCAACAAGTCCATGGATTCTAATGCCTCTAACCTTTTCGTCACGTAACCAACCTAAAGTTTGTTCTAATGGCTTTTGAAGAGTTGGGATATTTGTAATTGTTGGAGTTATCATCTCCACCACACATGAAGGTTTTTTGTCTACCAAAACATCAACCAATTGGGTGTCCTCCTCCATAAGAGCAAAGATGCGGAAGCTGTCTTCTTCATCTTCTTAGTGAAGTTAGGCGTTTATTAAAAGAAAACCATGATGACCTTTTTCTTTCCTTTAAATACATGACTTTTAGCTTATCCACTTCTTTTGAAACAACATCTACTCTGTAATTCCAATTAGTGTAAGTGTTGGATGGCATCATTGTTGTCTTACGTCTTTGAACCATGTTATCGTGATCATCCTTTTGGCAACCAGCGTTTTCATTGCCTCATCTAGTGCGCCATAAATTTCGTCCATGTCATTTGATGATGCAATGGTTCGCAAGTGGATCCCATAGTGCAGTCTTACCTTGGATAAGTGCTGCTGCTACACCAGCACCAGCTGCTACTGCTTCAGCCATCGAACCAAGTAGAGCCTACAAAACAAAACAAGAAACATTCAGGTGTAAGCTCTAAAGCATAACATATATAATAAGTAGATGGTTACTCTTAATGGGATGCTGACACATTAATCTCACTTTTAGGATTCTGGTCTGTTAGTTGTTATCTTAGCACACATATTCGATTGAGAATTTTATGATGACTATCAACAAGCATACATCATATATACAAATTCAACATTTTGACAGAATTAAGAAAATTTGTGTATGCAGAAAAAAAATAATAATAATAAAATAAAATAAAATAAAAATCATGTCATATAGTTGGAGAGGGAAAATGAGTGCGAGAGAGAGAAAAGAGTGAGATAGTATTTATAAAATTTAGATCTCCTCCTTTTAGTTGGAAACTTCGTATATACCCAAACATGCATTAAAACATTGTACATTATGCATTCAACACTTGCATTTTGGGTATATATGAAATTAATCATGAAAGTTGGGTGATATATGAAATTAATCCTATTTATAATATTGTGATACTCCATATTTGTCTCTGCACTAGTTAGATAAGCTGTTACTTGTTACTCAAATCATTCATGATATATATAGTTGTACAATAGTAAGAATGGTTTTCAGTGCGTTCAAACTTTTAATATATGATTTGTCCATGAAAAGCATGACATCTTCTAAATTATATAGTAATTTAGTATGCCTTCAGATTAACTATTAATAATTATTATTAGTTCATACTAGTTTAGATCGAGAAAGTAAACATATATGAGACAGATATAACTCACATCCAAGCATTACCTCCAAGGATCGCATCACATAACCTTAAGCTAAATGTTAATTTAACATTAGATACTCAAACTCTTGTCCTCCTCAGGACTTGAACCCACAACTTATCCATACATCAAGCTAAATTATAAGACCTAGAGGTGGCAATTCCAACCCATCTTCCTAAATTAACATATCTATCCGCTATCTGATTCAAGTAACAAGTCAAATGGGTCGAATTCGATAATATGGCTATTTGAAACGAGTTAAATGGGTCAAAATCAAGTAAATTAGTTGCCAAAAGAGTATTCAAATGCTTATAATATCTTCCTTTGCTTTATTCAAAATATCAGATTATTATCTTATCAATATATATATATTGCATTTAATAAATTAAAAATACATAAAATTCAAGAAAATGGATTAAAAAAGTGAAGATGGCTACTTAGACCCGACAAACCTGTTTTGGAACCTAATTTGTCATATCTATAGAGAAACGATGCAGATATTACGTGAAAATGGAACACACTCTAACCTATATCATTAGCAGCATAAAGGGAAGATGCTCAATACTCAAACTCTGAAACTGACCATGAGTAAGTAACCCGTATCCTTTTGCTGTTAGATGGTGGTTATGCTTTCAAGTTTGAATCTAGGACATCAGTGAAGCATTATATATCAAAAGTTCTGTAGGCTCTATAACAAAGAACAAATAGATGGATTTAATGTTCCAGAATGGATAAACGGAAAATGGAAAATCAACATACATAGCAATACTAACGGATAACTAAATACTAATCATCCTTATATCTAAGATTTTGACACCCAATGTACTTATGTCAACTTTGTTATGTAATACATTTCGTATGTGGGATTAATTTTGCATCAACTATACGATAAGGTAAATGATAGAAAAATGATTTATCCTCCAGAATATTCTTCCCAGTCCATCCTCCTAATCTTAATAATTGTAGGATCATGACACTAGCTAGTCATCCACATTTTTGCTATCTTTATATCTTCCACTTTTTTTTGTCTTTATATCTTCCTAAATAATGTTAGAAAGATTTTTTTAACTACATAGCAATATTACTAAAGAAAATATTCTCATTTGAGCAATTTCAAAAGGTTCAAGAAAAATTGAAGAAAAGAATGAAACTTTGATACCTCAATATAGCTAAAGCACTTCAACCAGCACTTCACAAGGCTTTGACTTTTTCCAAGATTTAATGATCCATTTTCTGATAGGATTAGATTAGATTTTAAGTTCTGGATTAAGTGATCAACTCTGGATTACTAGATTTTGTTTTACAGCTAGCTTCGATGACATTCATAGCCACATATTTGAATCTTAAGTGTGAACCGTTGACTTGTAATGATAGAGGCATAGAGCAACTTGAACTTACTTTCTTGGTAGATAGCGTATTTTTGTCTTTTAGTAAAAATTATAGTTTTTTATTATTAAAAATACGTATTTTTTGAAAAACTTGGTCACATATGTATTTTTAGGCTGATTATGTAAAGTACACTTTTATATTTTTAATGTATAGATATTTATCTTATACTTTCAAATACAAAATCCTTTAATTACAAAATACACTTTATATTTTTATATATACATTTACAGTATTTTTTCACATACATTTACATATTTTATAACATTAAACACACACACTTCTTCCCCATTGCTTCTTCAAGATTCAACACAATCCAAACCATCAATCAACGATCATCATCGATCAAACGATCACCACAGGTTCAAACCATCACGAACCAAAAGATTGAACCGGTAAGAACTGAACTACCTTGTGTTTTGTATAATGGTTGACTTTGTATTGTTATGTTTTGATTGTATTTTATCCTCATTTGTAAAGATTGTGTTTTTTATTTGGAAGAATAATGAACAAATCGTCGAACTTGACTTTATGTGATTGTGTGTAGCCATTATTATTTTAACTTGTGTATGTCTTTGAACTTTCAATTTCGATCATTATGTGTATTTTTGACTATTACGCCATATAAAATGCCCATTTACCCTTCAATTTTGAAAAAATTAAGGGTAAAATAATCATAAATCTGTACAATAATCGAATTTTGAAAGTTCGATACACACAATAAGAAAAAAAAATAGTTTGCAACACACAATCGTAAAAAGTGTCAAGTTCAATGTATTTTTTTGTCATTTGCCCTTTTTATTTTGTTTGTTGTTAGCTAGTTTTGGATTGCTTTTTTTAAAGTAGATTTATGTGTTTGGAAGTTGGAATTGCTTATTTAAACCAACGCCACACATTTTTCTGACCAGTGACAACAATAATAATTGTAACTGTTTATCTCCACTAGAACTGTTTATCTCCACTAGCAGTGGAAACGACAAGCTAGCAGTAGTACCCGATACCACTAGCAGTGGTTTTGAGAAGCCTAGCAGTGGTTTCGAGAAGCCTAGCAGTGAAAAGCAATTAAAACTAGCGATGGTTTCCATACTTTTCACTGTGATAAAAAGTTTTAATAATACACATCTTGGTGTTTTATTAATGTTACTTACTGTATTGTTAATACATATCTTGAACTTATTAGGCGATACCCATTTGCTTGAAAGTTATTCGACTCGTTGGTTAGTTGTTGGTTTAGATTTGACCATTTGCAACTGATAATCACTTCCTACTGATCCTTTCCAATTCCTCCTAATAAGGACATTTGATAATTGTGTTTTACATATTATATGTTAGTGATAGTATCTTAGAATGCAACATATGCATACATGGATATGCATACATGGATAAGTAAACCTTTATAGTCTATGATAAATTTCTTGCATTATACCAACCATAGGAGGTGAAAGTGGGAAAAGAACTCGGGAATCAGGTGAAACGTGTTTGCTATCAGTATTAAAAACAAAAACAGGAAATATGAAGGAACTTCATATTTTAGGTAGAGAATTAGGCCGTGGTCAATTTGGTACAACTTTTTATGTGTCGATAAAAACACTGGAAACCAATACGTGTGTAAAACTATAGCCAAAAGACGTTTGCTGTTTTTGGGTGTTGATTTTGACTGATTTTGCCTTTTTTAGTAAATAGCTTTTAGTTAATTAATGTTTGTATGTATGTATTTCCTTTTGCAGTCTTGATTACTAGATATTTAGATGAAACGACTAATGCTGGTTTTAGTTTTCGCGGTGAGATTGATGACAGTAGTATAAACATTTAAAACAAACTAGACATGCTAATGCTATTGTTGATTGAAGGGCCGGCTATCCAACGAACCTTGATAATTTTTTTAAACTTAACTATTGAACCCTTAAAGTTCCGTTTTGGGTAACCCTTTTGACCCACGGGGTTTAAAACATGGTAAAGCCATCCTTTTCGAGAAAGTTGGCGTGGCCACTTTAAAGTTGTTTGCACAATTGAATTTGAGACCTCTCACTTTTTAGTGAAGATAGTCACAAGCCTTTTGCCACTAGGCCACCCTGAGTGGTTTAGAGAGTACTCCCTCCGTCCTATCATTTTGACCATTAATGTTAGTTACTGATAAATGCTTTACTAGCTATATATTAGCTTATATATGAAACAAGAGTTGGTTATTGTCACCTATTGCTAAGGCAAGTACCTATACGTTCTAAAGATGATGTATGGTTTTACCTTTAGGTTAAGTGGGATAACTTTGGTCTAATGAGTATTGATGTCAAAGTTTGTACCTTTTTGATCAGGAGATAAGGAGATGTCCTGATCGTTAAGCTTTATTCTGAAGTTTTCTTGTGGTAACTCTAGAATTATCATGGATAATAGGTCTCTTGTTACTTATCTATTGAAATAGCGAATACCCATTTTCTATTTAGAGTTCAATTCATCATGGGATGTTTTTCCGAGATATGAGTATCTAGATAAGTTACATTTCTGTGCATATGTCATGAGTATATAAGGCTATGTACCACCAGTAATGGATGGCCACATGCACAGCCATTTAAATTAGATGGACATTTACAAATATAGAACACACAAATTAGTCATGAATATAGCTACATAAGTGATGTTTAGCAGATAATTTACAAGTATTAGATCGCCATGCTAGTTTCACAAGTATCATTTTAACTAGAAATGTCGAAATGATAGATGCATGTAAACCACTGACTATATCTAGTATGTTAACAATGTTGATCATATGGCGCTGCTCAAATTCCTTCGTCTTCTGTCAAAATCTATCTTCATTTTCTGGTTTTGAATACAAAAATGGCAAACTAATATAGGGTCCTCAATGAATCAAGGCCACTTTATCTAACATTTCATTTTCTATGCAGATATCATTATCCGGTCAATCCAAAGTTCCGCTTACCTCACACAATCTTAGTTTGCAATGTGTCCTCCAGCATTTGTTTCTCCTGCAGCTGAACTCAATGAATACTCAACACATGAGGACATATTTAAGCTAATTATGCGGTTAAAAAGTGGACATGGATTGCCTTTAAACGTACTTTCTGATGTGGATCCTTACCAATTCACACCCTCAAATCTCCCTGGTCAGTATCCATATCATAGCTTCTTTATTTTCCAATAGAGCTTATTACCTATATCAAAGAAGTATATGTTTTTGAACTGCCAACTGTTTTGCAGCCGACATGTGGTACCTATGGTCTGGGGAAAAAACTGATACGATGCGGATTTTGGAGGTCAACAGGGAGGCTTGAGATATATTCAACATCCACAATCATTGGTTTGAGGAGGTACCTATGGTCTGTGGCGAAGGATGAAGTGGAAGGAAAGGAAGTTAAACCTGAAGCTTAGAAGGTACCCAAGTCTTTGAGCTTTTAGTTGGAGTCATCAGCTTTGCTATTTAGTCTTCTAATAATGAGAGGCAAATGCTTTTTGTGTTGCTGAGATTTTGCTGATGTTTTTGACATGATGACCTTAAGTTTGTGGCATTTGCTTTTTTAGTATGTATGGATTTTGGTATTTTTAAACTCTATTTTAGTCGGGTATTAAATATGTGATTACCATCTATTTATAATGGTTTTGGCAAGCTACTTTGAGATATCAAGCAAGGTTGTTAAGATCGGGATCCTACTTAGGATCGTTTTTGTTTTTGCAAGATCGTGATCGTAAGATCGGATCGAGATCCTAAGATCCTGCTACAACGTCATTTTTTAATAGTCTTTGTAATATTATTCAAATCTACAAATTACTATATATCATAGATAAAAAATTATATGAATGTTTTATGTAAACATTATCCTAAATTATAAATATTGAATGTTTAGGAAGAATCCCATGTTTTTTGCTTAATTCTATTAAAAGATAACCCATAACTTTGTGGTTTTTTAGTTTGCGGTTCGAGAAACGTAAGATCGGATCGGATTAGATCTTAAGATCCTACGATCAAGATCGGGATCCTGTAAGATCTTAAGCTTTTTAAGATCCTATGTAGGATCCAGATCGTTTTTGCTTTGTAGAATCGTAAAATCGTAAGATCCTAAGATCAGGATCGAGATCCTGACAACTATGATATCAAGCATTTAAAATGATTACTGTTGAAGTGCAATAATATTCTTTTGGGCTATGTTTAAGAGGATACTTTTTGTTACACAATCACTGCTAATCATTTTTTACAGCTTATTGTAATGAAGTTGTTTTCCAAAATGGCCTTTATATTATGGTTAAGTTTGTAACTTCTGTAAATAAACTGTTTGTTTTCTGTTACTGCGTTAGTTAACAGTCATGAGAATGACTAGCAGTGGAATCGATTAAAGCTAGCAGTGGTTACGAGAATGACTAGCAGTGGAATTGATTAAAGCTAGCAATGAAACAAATTGAAAATATGATTATTTATCTTAAGAAGTCTGGTGCTGTACAACCAGACCTCATAAGCTTATTTTGATGGGCTTATAAACTTCTTGTAGAATTGATAAGCTCATAAGCTTATTTTTTTAGCTTATGAACTTATTTACTTAAGATTACAACTCTTTAAGCCCATACCCTGCCTAGGTGGGATTGGGTTTGTTGTTTGTTGTTGTTGATTACAACTCTTTAAGATAACAAGTCTGGATTAGCTCAAAAGCCTAAGAATAAGAGCTTATGAGCTTATCTTTTTAACTTATTAACTTAGTCACTCTCATATCTGTTCAAGTTGAACAAGTCTTAAGTAATTTGTGGATTGCTTATATTATTTAGCTTGAACTTAAATTTGTCTATAAGTTCTTACTTCCAACAAATGTTGTATTGATCAAACTCACAATGAAATATTACTCAAACATATGTTTTATCTAATCATGCAAGAGATATGTAAAGTAATAAACACATCAAAACAATAGATAGTTCAACTGGCTTTATGATCCAAATCACTTAAACTCAAATTTAATAACAAGGTTGGCAAGACTAAGTTTCATACTTAACAATAGAGCATAAACATTTCTAATCAATCCATAGTGATTGTAAAAACAAAGTACAGTACCAATTAACGTAACACAACAGCCATTCGATCAAATACGCTACAACCATCTCAGAAACATGTTTAAAGAACAGCACTTCACGGACTAGCAGAAGCATCCCTGTGTGGAGGCACATCTCTGTCGTAATCACGTGGTTCAGCAATTCTGATTCGGCTACGACTAGGACTCCTGCTCCTGCTTACGTCCCTTACAGGGCTACGACTTCGACTCCTTGATCCATTAAACGGACTGCGACTTGGGCTCCTAGGTGCACCATCATGAGATGGAGAACGGTCTCTCACTGGTGAGCCTGAGTATGATCTTTCACGACTGTACCTTTTCTCTACAGGTGAAACCGACCTGCCCAAAAATAAGTACAGTAAGTCAATGCAGCGATTGGGGTATGGTAATATAGTCTAAAAATTTGCAGGATATAGATTGTAATTCTAGAACGAGAGAATAAAAACTTTTGCAGGATCAAGATGCTTTTACCTTGAGTAATGCCTTCTTCTGGGTGCGGGAGAGTAATCACGGCAGGGCGATCGTGATCTGTCATAGCGAGGAGGTGGGGACCGGGCATAACGATGTGAGAGAGAGTAACGAGGGGGATGTGACCGCCTACGATCACTGCTAAATCTGCTGCCACTCCTGCAATAACATACATTACACATATACTGATGAACACCCATACTTAAACCATTCATATTACCAATTTCTAGAAAACTTGTATTCTTGAACAGATAATTAGCAAACAGCAACTGTACCTCCGCTCTCTAACTCTAATATCGGAAGGTTTCTTCCGATTCTCCTCAACAAAACAACTGTCATTTGTCGGCCTAAAAGAATCTGACCATCCATCTGGTACTTCGCTTCTTCAGCATCAGCAGGCTCCACAAACTGAACAAAACCAAATCCAGCGTGGTTCCTGCATAAAAAAGTAAATACATGAGTTCAGAAACAACTTGCATTAACGTGGGGCTGTTTGCGGAGCTTATTAATCTCTGTTCTGCAATTTGTCAATAGGGCTAATCATGGCCCAAACACCGATCCGGACCGATAACCGAGCTGGCAAAAACACTGGACCGAGGTGTTCGGTCCGGTTCGATTCAGTCTACAGTGAACAAACTTCGTATGGGTGCAAACAAACTTCGTTTCCCAAAAATTAACCAGCAAAACTACACTTACCTTTTAAAAAATAAAGCAATTTAATTGGCTTTTGTGTATGGATATATTTGATCTGATATTTTGTTCACTAAATTTGTCAGTTTTACCCACTCGACCGATTCAGAGAAATATTACCCAAATCAAACCATTGTAAGTAAATGGGTAAATATTACAAAATACGGGTCTTTAATACCAAAATATATCAAGTCATACCTGTGATGATAAAACTTTGTCAATTTTAGACTTGGCTTCATGACCATCCTCGGTAGCATTATTAGGTCTAGAAGTACTTGCTTCACGCCCTGAAAATAGAATTTCAAATTACACTCGAATAGTTAAAGACCACAAACGTATATAAACATTATGTTTAAAAGGATCATAAATGACAAGAATACAGACCAGCCAAATCTCCAGTAATTTTGTTGACAGTAGCAACACCAAGAGCTGGAGCAGAATCTCTTTCTGGTTTAGAACCATCTTCCTTGGTCAACGCATCTCCATTGAGCAAGCTGTTCTTGCTTGAATCAACTTGATCAGGCAGAGTAGCTTGAGCCCCATTACAAGCCGGCTTTGAACCATCAGCATCTGGGCTTCCATTGATCTCGGGTGCACTTGTGCCAGCAGTTTTGGCAACACCATGACTAGATGTCTCAGAATCTTCAGCAACGTTAGGGTTTTGAGGACTAGAAGGAGCACCCAACATTGGTTCCAAGAAGGTAGTCCATAACCTTAAAACTTTGTTCAATTGTTCCTTAGTTGTGCAGATTTCTTCACATGAAAATTTAATAAGCTTCAACAAGTCTTCATGAATGTCCTTGTCAGTAAATTCAAACTCAAGATTTGGTACAATATGGTGTCGACTTCCGGCAGCAATACTCAATAGCAAATCTTCGTCTTTCTGGCTTTTTTCCTTTATTTCTTTGATTTCAGCCACCAAGGCTGCTCATAAAGACAAGAGAATGTTCTTTCAACATATACAAGAAAAGGTGAAAATTCAGAATAATCCCAGATTTCAATATGCGAATAACCTAATCAAGCATCTGATGTTTTAGTAACGTATTATGTCAAAGAAATAAGCGTTAATGCAAGCAATTCAAATGGGTCAAAAGTCACCCAAAGTGTATTTCTAATGCACAAATCTCTTAAATAATTTTATTTGATATTGGGTTAATCACATCGACCCAACACTAAACCCGTCACACCCCATATGACCCGGTCAACAAAAGTCAACCATAAGAAAAGTCAACAAAGCAGTTACTCAACGGTTACATAGCACACACAGTACATTCGTTTGTAAAACAATGATGACATATTTGATTAATACATAAACACATTTACGGTTTATTTAATCTTTGCACAACATTCATTTGGTATACTTGTGATTGAAGCGTTTAGACCATAGATCCCGTTATAAAGGCCAACAATTGGTATCAGGCGGTTTGGTCTATCAACCAACAATCATCATTTACCCGACTCGTAAAGTTCGAATCAAAACACAAGACCAAGTTTGAATAATTTTTTTTTGCAAATCGTTAAGAACACAAATCAGGACGTCATTTTGTGTCTCGAGCGCTTAACGAAGCGAAGTATAATCACTTGGTGATTACTCACAACCCGGCAACAAATCAAACAAGCAAAAATCTTTCCGAAACCGGTCTCGATACCCAATCAAAAGCAGGATCGAAACGAACTTAATCGTTTAAATATTTGATTCAAATAAAAACTAATCGGCGTCATCATTTAGGGCAAAGTAAAGATTGAATTAGAACAAACACACATTCTTAAACGAAATCAAGCCCGGAAGGATCAATTGAAAACCCCAATTGATTCATTAGCAAACTCGATCGTAAAACACTCTCGGATCGGAAAAACCCCAAATAAACGAAACCACAGGTTTCGTTAGAGGACAACGATTGCTCGTCTGAACACCACACCGGAGAAAGTAGAAGGACGGCCATAAAACACCGCCATCAAAGAGGCCGGTCAAACCGTCGTTGTATATTGGAGAAGCAAGAAGAAGATAAAAAGTTATCTTCTTGAGAGAGAGAAAGACTAAAATACACAGTATCTCAAAAGAAAACAAGAAGTACGCGTGAGTTTATCTAAAAAAAATATATATATTTTAATATATATTGTTTTAGTTTTTGATAAGTTATTTTAAAAAATTATTAAAATCTTATCATTTTTGTATAGTATATCTAACCTAGTGACTACACTGCTTAGAATACTGATTAGGAATAATTTGTAAGGAGTAATTAACCTTAGGTTATTTATTTTAAATTTTATAATCTCCAAGGATAGTTTAAAAATTGTTAAAACTATACCTAGAAAAGTTTTACACCCATTTGAGGAAGATAAAACATTAAGAGCTCATTTTAAAAAAATAAGAATTTTTATATATACACTTTGTGTTAAAATTCTTTATTGGAGATTTATTTGTCATTTTAAGATATGACGAAGGCGGTGGTAAAAGGAACCCGGTACTAACATTTTGAATAGTACACCCCAATTTCAATGCCCGATCCTAAAGCCATGAATTACTCGCTATGGGCGATTCGAATGCAAATCATTCTCGGCGAATGGTTTATGGGAAACAATTGAGCCGACCGAAGCGACTCGATCCGATAAGAAAAAGGAAAAACCGGTATTGCTTTCCTTTACCAAGCATTACCCGAAGAACAATTACTTCAAATAACAAAGCACAAAACCGCAAAAGACATTTGGAATGCTTTGAAAACTAGACACGTTGGCGAAGACGAGTTAAACAAGCAAGAGTACAAACACTCGAATCCGAATTTGAGATGTTATACATGAAGGAAGATGAAACAATCGACACCTTCACCACAAAACTCACTACACTCGTAAACAAAGCCGCTAGTCTAGGACACGCAATAGAAGATGAAACCTTAGTGCAAATTACTAAATGATGTGCCGAAAGGTATCTGCAAATAGTAGCATCTATAGAACAATATTCGATCTAAGTAAAATGACATTAGAAGGCGATAGGAAGACTTAAGACCTACGAAGAGAGGATTAAGTTCAAGAAAGGAAAACAAGTGGACAATCAAGACAAATTGATGTTCACACGACATGACAATAGAGGGAAAAATTTCAGAGGACGTGGATGTGGAAAATATAAAGGATGGAAGAACCACGATAAAAATAACCACGAGAATAAGGATGGAGAAAACACTCACAATCACTTCAACAAACAGAACATTGATTTCAGCAAATTAGATGTTACAAGTGTAATAAGACTGGTCACTATGCATCTAAGTGTTATACAAAACCAAACACTAGTATGCAATCTAATCTTGTCGAGGAGGACTTAGAACCTACCTTGTTAATGGCAATATTAGAAGACCCATGTAACAAAGCTAGAAGATCAAAAGGTCTCGCTACGAAGAAGATGTAGGATATAAAGAGACAGTGTTGATAGTCAATGGTACTTAGACAATGGAGCTAGTAACCATATGGTGGAATAAGAGAACACTTTAAAGAACTAGATGAGAGCGTTAGTGGAAAAGTAAGATTCGGAGATGGATCTCATGTAGAGATTAAGCGAAAAGGTTCAATCCTATTAGAATGTGAAGGCAGAAACAAAGAATCATATCTCAAGTCTATTACATTCCTAGCTTGAAAAACAACTTATTGAGCCTTGGAAAATTTACGAAATAGGTTGTAAAGTTGTAATGGACTGACTGACGAACTACGACTTTATGACATGGACAACAAAATCTTCTTGATAGTCACAAGACAAAGCCGTCTATACAAAGCAAGTGCGAAGATAGGCACACATGTTTGTTATTAGCAAACCTAAGTGACAACACTTGGTTATGGCGCGCGATTAGGACACCTCAACTTTGAATCATTAAAATCTATGACTCGAAGGGAGTTAGTTCAAGGAATACCTGCCATTAAACATACAACACAAATTTGTGATGTTTGTTTAGTTAGTAAACAATGAGCACCATTTCCCAAGAAAGCAAAACTATATCAACATCACCATTAGATTTAGTTTACGGAGATTTATGTGGACCAATAACACCACCAACACCATCGGAAAGAGATATATATTCTTGTTAGTAGATGACTACTCAAGATATGTGTGGGCGTATTTCCTAAGTACGAAAGATCAAGCTTTCGGTACTTTCAAGGAATACAAAGAAACAATAGAGAAGGAGCTAAGGATAACATTGAAAATGTTTAGGCGATCGTGGAGGAGAATTCACATCTAACGAATTCACTCAATCGCAAAGAAAGCGGCATATACGACAACTAACCGCACCTTACTCACCACAACAAAATGGAGTTGTTGAGCGAAGAAATAGGACAATCATGTCTACTACGAGATGCATGATGAAAGCAACTAACATGCCACAAAACTTTTGGGTGAAGGTACATTGAACACGCTATATACATTCTAAACAGCGGTTCCTCTGAGAGCCTTAGAAGACATCAATCCATATGAAGCAATTAAGAAGAAAAGCCAAACTTAGAAACTTTAAGAGTTTTTGGTACATAGCATATCTGAAAGGTACCATCACAACATCGACAAAGTTAGATGACGAGTAACAAAATGGTATACTTAGGAGGCGAACAAGGATCAAAAGCTTATATTGTTTGATCCAACAACACAAAGGATATGTGTTAGTAGAGATGTGAAGTTTAAAGAGGATGAAACATGGGATTTGGAAAGATTACCTAGATGAACACACCAATGATGAACCGAATGGTTTGACTTCAAAGTCGAAAACCTTGAAGCCCGAGATGAACATCAAGAAAGCGAAAACCATCCGGATGAAGAAGGCGATGATATCCACAAGCGATGATCATGAATATGAAACATCGACAAGTGACTCACCTCACAAACATTTCGCACCATCTACAATTTCATCAAGAATAAATACTCAAATTACACCAACTACCTCAAGACATTCAACCAATCAAAGTAACTCAATTGCAACCCGAATTTACATCAAACTTTGATCACACACCATTACAAGGTTTTAGAGCGTTGAATGACTTATATGAAAACAGGAAGTTTTACGAGCATTTATTATTAGGCGAAGATGAACCAAAAATTACAAGGAAGCATCAAACGATCAAAAATGGATAGAAGCAATGAAGGTCGAATTAGATTCCATCAATAGAAACAATACATGGGAACTAACCACTCTACCAAAAGGACAAAAAGCCATTGGATTAAAGTGGGTATTCAAGACCAAGAAAGATGCTAATGAAAATATAGTCAAGCATAAAGCTAGACTAGTAGCAAAAGGCTACATACAAGAGCATGGCATAGACTTTGAAGAAGTCTTTGCACTGTAACAAGAATGGAAGCAGTCAGATTACTATTAGCCATAGCTGCTAATAACAAATGGGAAGTACATCACTGAGCGTCAAATCTGCATTTACGCATGGAGACTTAAAAGAAGAAGTGTATGTTACCTGACCCAAAGGATTTATAAAAGAAAATGGAAAAGTCTGATTGATAAAAGCTCATACGGATTAAGACAAGCACCACGTGCATGGAACATAAAGTTAGATAATACCTTGAAGTCCTTAGATTTCAAGAAGTGCGCTTTAGAACAAGCTGTCTACACAAAGAAGTCAAAGACTCAATACTTCTAGTAGGGTCTATGTGGATGATTTAATCATCATGGCACACCAAAGAAAGAAATAGACAAGTTCAAGCTCGAATGGAAGAGAATTCGAGATGGTGACCTAGGATTACTATCCTACTACTTAGGAATTGAAGTCACTAAGCTGGAGGTGACATATCAATAAAGCAATCCGCCTATGCAAGCAAGATCCTAAAAGAAGTTGGAATGCTAGACTGCAATGAAACTTTAATACCTATGGATCCAAGAACAAGACTAACAAAGAACACTGAAGAAACAACGGTCAACTCAACTGAATATAGAAGCTTGATTGGATGCTTACGATACTTGTTACATACAAGACCCGACTTAAGTTACTCCATTGGATTACTTAGTCGTTTTATGCAAAACAGAAGGAACAACACATGAAAGCTATAAGGCAAGTACTAAGCTCGTTAAAGGAACAAAGATTATGGAATCACCTACAAGTACAATGGAAGAAAACGAGATACAAGGTTATAGTGACAATGACTCTGGTCGACACTCGAGAAGGCAAAGGCACTCTGGAATTATCTTCTACTATGGTGAATCACCAATCGACTAGAGTACAAAAAGCAAATACGGTAGCTTTATCATCATGTGAGTCGAATTCATTGCGACAACAGTGACAACACAAAGCATTATGGTTAAAGGCTGCGCTTGCAAGCTTACACACACGGAAGAAGAAAAAGTTACAATCTTGGTAGACAACAAGTCGCCATCGAACTAATGAAGAATCCGTATTCCACGGAAGAAGTAAGCACATTGACATAAAGTACCACTTTATAAGAGAATGCGTCGAAGAGAAGACCTACAAGTCAAATTCATAAGTGGAGAATTTCGGAAGGCGACATCTTGTGAAGGCATTCAGAAGATCGATTCCTCACCATGAGACAACTAATTGGAGTCAAAGATCTAAAACAAGCCGATTGTGATTAAGGGGAGAATATTGGGTTAATCACATCGACCCAACACTAAACTGTCACACCCTTATATGACCGGTCAACAAAAGTCAACCATAAGAAAAGTCAACAAAGCGATTACTCAGCGGTTACATAGCGATTACAAATAAGCGCTCCATATCGAAGCAAACACAACGGTTCATTGTACCCTTTCATTCGATATATATACACCGTACATTCGTTTGTAAAACAATGATGACATATTTGATTAATACATAAACACATTTACAGTTTATTTAATCTTTGCACAACATTCATTTGGTATACTTGTGATTGAAACGTTTAGACCATAGATCCCGTTATAAAGGCCAACATGTGATAAATTAGATTATACTGATAATTTAATTTCTCTAATCATATAACACATAAAATTTTGAAAAAACTTCTGGCCAGAAAGTGATTTGGAGCAACCAATCCGGCGACTTGTTTTATTATACAAAAATTACCAACGGCGACTTACCCGACCAATCTTGCCACCCAATTTAGCACCTTTGCAAGCTGAAAAATAAGTAAGCTTAAAACAAAGGACCACTTACATTTGTGCTCGATTCTTTGAATCTTGTTGCTGAAATAGAAACTACGGTGGTCAGTGATTTGTAATAGTTCTTGGCATATATTTATTGAAACCTTGTTGAAATCGATCGACACTTTGTCGATCCTCTTGTTTTGTTTCAATCGTATCAATATAACGAGTAATGCAAGAGATGGGTTTCTACACAATATATCCATCACATCGATTTACAAAAAAGGACACTCAAATTCATCAACAACGGTGCTCGTATTACTCACAGTGATCTGGATGAAACTTCGATTTACAGCAATCTGTACCATCTTACGCCAAACATTCGAAAACTTCCCCAATATCGGAACCGGAATTCTCTTATACAAAGACAACGACAACAACTCATGAAAGTGAGAGAGAGATTTAACAGGATAGAGTCCTTTGAGTGCCGGATCAACCATCTTGGCAAGGGCATCAATGTCATGAAGTCTCTAGTGCGATGGACAAGAGCTGAGCAGTCTCTAGTGTGGTGCTTAAACACTTCAGGAGCAAATGTGATATTAAACTTTTGTACAAAATATAAAATTGTAAAAAAAAAAATACTAGTATAGGGTATGAACCATACAATTTGCCGATCTAAATCGGTCATTTTATATATGTCATGAAATTTTGAACCACGACAAACTTCTTTGAGTCCAAGTCTCGACTTTTAAGTGATCCGCATTGGTGTTGACTAAAGAACATTCCTAAAATACAAGCCAACTCTAAGATTCACGGAAAAGGTAAACAAAAAGGTAATTTTATGCGGGTTAAAGCAGGCGGTTTGGGACAATACACTTAGTGTGAGTCTTGAGCCGAGTTGACCCGTTTCCTTATTTAATCTATCAAAATATATCACATTAAATCGACCCATTCATTAGTAAATGGCTCAAAGCGACAAATTTCATATACTCTGATGGCGATAAGCTTTGTATTATGAATGTGGTGGTGAACAAACAAACAAACCTTGGTTTAAGGTCCATGAGCGATGACATTAGGCTCATTGTGAAGATCGCCATGCCTCTGCAAATGATAATCATGAAAATTAAGTCGATAAGCTTTGTATTATGAATGTGGTGGTGAACAAACAAACTTACCACTTTTAATTAAGCGTTGAAGGTGACCATAATAAAAACTAAAAGTACACGGCAATGTCTAAAGCAAAGTTCTGTTTGTTCTTTGGACTTAGTGCACCTTTCTCCTTGAACATTGGTGAAGATCACCACTGCATTCACGTAAAATGTTCGGACCTTATGACCTTTTATTACTTTTTTTAAAAGTAATTGATTTTTGTGTCGCATTAATTACCCTACATAAATACACGGTTATCGGCATTAACGACTTCTTTTCGATATGACTCCTAGAAATTGCACAATATTAGGGTGGCGAAGCTTGACCCGACAAATTGACCTCATGCCTAAAGTCATTTGGATTGGCAATGTAAATAAGAATAAAAGCAGTTATCGATTAAAATAGTAAAGATCATTTAGTAGATTATCAAGATTTACTTGATGGTTGCCGGTTTACCATAAGATACTCCATCTATTACTCGGTGAAAGTTTTACCACTATAAGTCTAAATTCTATTAGAAAATTAAATAAACGGAACAGAACTCACATCACCAATGATAACCATTATGCCCCATTAATATGCAGTTAACTCCCATATGTGTATGGAAACCACTGCTAGCTTGTGATCTTTGTTACGCGACCAAAAACATGGAAACCACAACTAGTTTTAATTCGTTTCCACTGCTAGGCTTCTCGAAACCAATGCTAGTGGTATCGGGTACCACTGCTAGGCTTCTCGAAACCACTGCTAGTGGTATCGGGTACCACTGCTAGTGGTATCGGACACCCCAATCTTTAGCTTACGTTCACCATAATTCCAATACTAGTTTTAGCCATAAAACTCCACGTATAAATCATTCCCTACCAAATAAACATTTTTCGACACTAATTTTGAAGTGTAATCAGTTCAAACAACTAATTTTAAAACTCGATCACTAGAACACAAATGCATAAAATCTTCACATGTGCACTTTAGTAACCTAACTCGGACCATTACAATAAGCGTGGTGAACTAAAAGTCTTATGCATTGAAAACATATAACCTTCTCTAATAATCAACCTCCAATTTTGACCCGTTAACTCACTATGACCACTCGAAGGGGTGTTTGGCAAAGTGTAGCGACAACAATTTTGACTTTCGTTAACCCTTATAACGGCAACTAAAAGGACTTATTTTCGGTCAACTTGAGGTTAAAAATATGACATTCTAACTTCTTGGTGACGACCTTTTATTTTCACGGCCATCGGGCCTCGATTACGAACTATATCCAGGAATCATCAAGAAAATCTGCAGCATAGTATTTAAATACACATATTCAATAAATTCTTTCGGTTTAATTTCTTTCAAACTTTAAAAAAAAATGGTGAACCTGATGTTGAAGGTGGTGGTGGGTTGTGGTGGTGATCGGAGGAAGATCGGTGATGGTTTTGATCGGTGATGATGCTTGATTCATGGATCTGGGTAGCCATGAGTTTAAGAAGTTTTTGTGTGTGTGTTTAATACTTTAATGTATAAACTTAACTGTAAATCTGTATGTATGTAATGTATATATAAAAAATATAAAGCGTATTTTGTTTAAAGGTATTTTGTATTTAAAAGTATGGGATAAATATCAATATATTAAAAAAATATGAAAATATACTTTCTATCTAATAAGTTGCCCAAAAGTACATATGTGTGGGACCAAGTTGCCTAAGATATATGTACTTTTTTATAATAAAAAAAGACTTTACTTTTTTACTAAAGACAAAAATATATCGGTTCTTAGAAGAATGTAGTTTCCAGGTTCTTGAGAACTAACCAGTATACTAGTACTATGTAAGTACAAGGTGGGCCCAAAGATAAGGACACTTGTCAACTTTATGGGAGAGTTGCCCATGGGAGAGTTGCCAATGAGGCATTAAAAGAAGTGAAAAAATTTTGGAGGATTTGGAGTAAATTACTTGGGCAACTGGGGTATTTGGAGAATTAGCCCTTTATTAACATGGTCACTACTTCTCTTGTCTCCACATCAGTGTCACATCATCATTCAGCACTGCTTTCTTCACTTTTAAGCTTCAATAGTCACCTCTCTTCTTAGCGACGGAGCTAGGAATTTTGTTTTGGGTGGGCCAAGTAGTAAACAAACAAACAAATTGTGCATTTTCATCCTCATAAATATTAGACGTACAAAGAAACCAAAACTTAGGTTAAAATTAAATGGTACTACATAACAAACAAACAAACTGTAATTTTTTTCTAGACTAAAATACGCTGATGGTCCCTAAACTTGTCGTGAAACATCACATATATATCAGTTTCAATTATTGTAATTCTCATATTCATGTTCTTAAAAACTTATGTGATCTTCCCTACACTTATCTTTTTGTAAAATACCTTTATATGTAATTAAGACGAGATTAAAGACAAAATAAAGCATTTTCACAAAGTCTAACATGAGCATAAACAACAAAGAAAAAGATATATAAACACACAAATTGAAAAAACAAAACAAGCAAACAATTAAGCATGGGTTGCCTCCCACGAAGCGCTTTTCTTTATTTATGAGTCTTGTAGCTAGACTCGAAGTCGTGCTCCTACGTCATCTCATGCACGCTTGCGTGCCCATATCTAAGCCACTCTAATGTTATCTCATCTTTCTTATAATCATCTCCTAACTCTAGACATTTTTATAATACCTCTCATTCTTTTCATAAATATGTCTAAGTCCCATTTGTTCGTCTCTTTCACTAAGTAACGGAATAGGAGCCATTCGATTACATGCCTCGATATCTTTGTGTTTAAACCTAGGGTGTGTACGGGGCACTTGATAGACAAAATCCTCAACTTCACTAGAAAATGTAATTAAACCATCAACCATCCGTTCATTCAACTTAGTCATTCTCTTAAAGGGTTTTCCAAATATCAATTGAGTGATGCTTCCATCAATGAATTCTCCTAAGTCTTCTAAAACCATGAATTCTACCAAATAAGCAAGACTTCCAACAAATACGTGCAAGTGAGTGGTCGCGTCAACAACATTATTCCCTTGATAAGCTAACTCGTTTACCTTAATTTTATTGTATAAATTCCTTGAGATTAAGTTTAAAGGTAAAAACGAATTCAAGTAAGCATCAAAACCTTCTAATCCTATCTTGCAAGGGAATTGCATGTTAAAAGGACTATATGTCTCAATTCTACACCTAGGGTCAAAACTTTCAGAGCGATCTTCTTCCATCTCAATCCTAGCTCCATTGATGACTTCACCGTTTTCAATTGCCTCCCCATCATCAAATTCTTCATCGGAGTCCGAATCATAAAAAGGACTATTATGTTGCCAATTTATTTCGTTATGCCTTAATTGATTTCCAAAGTGGTGAACGGGTGAAAGGTTTTGTGGAATTGCATTTTCCATTGCGGGGTTTGGAGCGGGTAGTGCAAAGTATATTCGGCAAAATATGCGAATCATGGCAAGTGATGAGAATTACGAACAAAAACACAAAGAAAGGGGATAGACTACAAGGAAGCTAATGAAAAAGAAAAAAACTCACTTGATAGGAATCAAGCAAGGGAACCTAAACGAGATAAAAGTCTAACTAGCTATTCTATTCCCCAACAGCGGCACCAAAAACTTGATACGCGGGGTTCGGGGTCGAGAAAACCTCCTTTTCTACGAACAAGCTTTTCAATCCTCTAGGCAGTGAACCTAATCATTTTAGTGTAGTATGGGGTAAGCCTCGGGGATTGATTTCATTCTCTAAGGGAATAGGAATGCTAGAAAGAGATTTATGGCGAGAAGGTGGGGTTGAGGATGATTCTTTTTATTCTTTTTTATGTTTTTTATAAAGCAAGGGTAAAATTTCGGGGTATATGATTGGGGGGTGGTACTTCTACCGATTTCACTACTTTAACTAATTATCTAATTATCTAATTACTACGGATAGCTTATGCTAATTGAGGTGTGCTCGTATAATGATTAAAAATGTGTTCACTTAGATACTATTACTCCCTAGTTATCTTTTATTGGTCGGTTGAATTTTCACTTCCTTTATCTTAACACGTTGTATTCCTATTAGTCGTAGGGGGTGCTTATTCCATAGTTCTATGAATCGTATCTCTCCTATAGAATACACAAGATCGTCAAGTATAATACTATCTTCCCCAAATACCCTATCATCATAAAACACAACTCACGCAATAAACACAACGATAGCCTAGGTGCACTCCTATGGCTTCTATTAATTAAGACAAGAGACAACCTAACTGTGGAAAACTAGAAGCGGGGGTTGAATAGTTTTACCAATTTAAAACTTCCTTTTAAATATTTTGATCGACTTATGTCAATCTATTTGATTGTTTATGTTGGATGTTGATAGATAGATATATAAGCGTGTAATGAAAGATAAAGAGTAAGAAGCACATCACCACGACACAAGTATTTATAGTGGTTCGGCTACAAGGACACCTTCCTTGCCTACTCCACTCCCCCGAGTCACCTACTCGAGAGTTCGTAAGCACTACAACAACTCCTTATGGCGGAGAAGCCTTCACAACGTAAGCAACCTTTTTCGGTACAAAGCTAAATACTGGGTTCTTTCACACAAAGGCGAACCACACCTAACACAACGTCGCCTACCCTTTATACTGGTGCTAGGCTAACCACAGGGTTCTTTCACACCTGGGAGAACTAATCCTTCACAACGTCGCCTACCCTTTATTGGGTACTAGGCTAAGTACCTGGTTCTTTCACACACTTGGGTGACCTACACCTTCACGACACTAGTCTCGAGGAGATCTACTCCTTGTTACAACACCATCAAGGATATCACCATCCTTGTATATAAACAAATACATATATGTATAACGATGCACCTCATCGATTATCGACCTGAGCATTCTTCCCAAATGCTACTTGATTTGATTCTTTGGCATCCTTCACTAATGCCTTTGACACAACGCTTGGCACCCTTCACTAATGCCTTCGTCTAGAAACCTTTAGCATCCTTCACTAATGCTTTGACACGGATGATGAGCATCTTTCACTAATGCTTTCATCTTGACACTTCGGCATTCTTCACTAATGCCTTGAACCCAACATCTATGGAGAAAGGAAGAACTATCAATAAGATAACCTTAGTAGTCTTGATGATGACGAACATGGCAACTCATGGACTTTGAGCTTGCGTCTTGAGGTGGTGATCTTTCCTTTAGGAGGAACCTAGTAGATCACACAAAACAAAGACAAACTACATAGATCACTTAGATCTGAGGTTAGAGGTTAGAATACTTTGGGGAAGTTTATATGAAAAGCACGCATAGAGAGGAAGAAATGGCTCTCTATTTATAGAAAATTCTCTTACCTTCCCGGATCCCGGATCCCTACCACAAGGGATCCGGCTAGCACAAAGCTAGGGATCCGTGGTCCGCTCCTCTTTGCCCATGGGTATTTTTGGTTAAGGGTCATGGGTCATGGGTTATGGGTTGATCCATGGTTTCTTTCTAGATACAATGTACTTGGTTAAGTGGTATATATAAAACCATGGGTTATGGGTCAAAACCTTTGCTAGTATTTACCCTTTTAGTATATACTTGTATTTACCCAATTTAGCATACACTTAGTTTTACCCATTTTAGTATACTTAGTTTAAGTATATGTTTAACCGATATGTAAACACTAGTTGTTGTACATATGTATCTAAATCATAAAATCACTTATACTTGTTTTAGTGTTTTATGTGAAAGCGTAAGTGTGTTTAGAAAACTATTAACTCAAACTATTTACGTACTTTATTTGTTTCGTTAAAATGATTTTATATTTGTTATTGACAAAACATTAGAAGATCGTAAAATATAAATAAACGTTTTCACGGCTTATTTGTATTAACAATCTCCTCCTTTTTGTTGATGACAAAACATAAAATTATTTTAAGGAAAAATCTAAAATTAAATAAAAGTTTGAATTTAGTGAGTTCTTACTTTCTTCTCCCCTTTTGTCGAAACAAAAGTGTTAAAAGAAACTAACACAATTTTATAAGGAAAAAAAAATGTTAAAATGTAACGAGAGCAAGTAGCGGGAATGGTACTCGTCTTAACTCCCCACTTGACGAGTCCATCCGCTTTGAAAGGCGTCGAGGACATAACGTAAAATAGACTAATTGTGTTTGCAATCAAGTTTGCAAATGGTTCGTCTAAGTGACGAGAACGTGCTCCCCTTTAATATTGCAATGTTGCAATGGGGTGTCATGAAGTGTAATCCAAAATAGGATTAAGTTTGCAAATGATTTTGCAATGTCGTTTGACACAAAGCTCCCCCTAGCTTTATGGTGTCAATATCTTCATGTGTATTTTGAATAACTATAAAACAAAGGTTAGAAAAACAAGAGTATAGTGCATAATTTCACGCAAAAGAGACTCAAGTTAGTAGAAATTTGTGTACGTACCACGGATCCACGGTTCCCTTGGCGAGGATCCGTCTAGTTATCTGGAAGGGATCCGCTATATCATTCTGGTTTCTTGGTGATGAAGAAATGTCAAGGAGTGCTATTTGAGGAATGAGATAATTGTATAATATAACAAGCACAACACATAATAATCATGGCATATAAGTATTCATTCAATAAAACAAGAGATACGCAACAAATCTCTAAAAACTAAGAGAATGAACTAGCCAAACAAGTGCCATTAATGCTAATAAGCTAACCCAAACTTAAGATTCGACTAAAAGTTTATTGAAGATCAAGGATGAGAAAGGTTTCCTAAACATTCTCAGTTTGAGCTTTAAGGTCTTGTTTTAATACATCTAGTTCATGTTTCATTCTTTCAACATGTTTGCAATGATCGCACTCATAGTCATGGTCTTGAAGTGGAGGTTCAAGTGAAGTGGGTTGAGGATCTTTAAATGATTGTGTGGTGGCTCTAGGTACTAATGAGGTAGGTTGAGTTGTGGAGGATTTAGTAGAATTATGTGATGAAGTCCTAGTGGAAGCACTCTTCTTGTGAATAAGTTTGATTGGTTTTCTTAGTGTGGGAGAGATCCTAGTTTTGGTGGACTTACCCGAAGGTGATTTGGTTGAGGAAACTTCATGCATGATTCTAGCAAGTTTCTTGGGTGGTTCTTGAGTGGATGAGTTAGCACTAGGGCCTTAGTCATAGTGATGGTGCGGTAAGAACTCTTTTAGTTCTTGATTTTGAGATGTGATTTGAGTGGTACCTTAACTCTAAGGTTGTTTGGTTTATAAAGGGTGATATGAATTAGGAAATTAAATTCTTGGCCATTTGAAAGGTTAGGCATGCTTTTGGGGTTTTGATAAGTTCTATGAGGATAATCAATGAATGCTAAAGGTGGTTGGAGACCCAGGTGACTTGAATTCAAATATGGGTGGTTTATGTTCTCGTATTCTGGATCCCATGGATCCCTTTCCGTAGGGATCACTTTGGTTGAAGACCGAGGATCAGGTTGTCGGGACTAGGTGAAATCATTATCTTTGTTGTAAGGTTAGTTTAATCATGGATAGACTTAATTTTGAAGTCTTTAGGCATTGGATATCTCAAATCCTTAATCCTAACGAGTAATTGTGCCTAATCATGGTTTTGATTAAGAAAATTTGGCTTTGGGTAGTCTAACTATATGTTTGATGACTAAAGTGTTCTTAGCAATGTGATGATTGACATGCACATGGTGAGATTGAGTTTCAAGATCTAGGAACTCATTTAAGATGAGATGAAGTGTTTGAGTTAGGAAGGTGAGTTGAAATGATTGTTTTAGCTATGTTTGGCATAAAGCATCACCCGGATCTCACGATTCCCTCCTTGAAGGATCGGCTATGCTAATCACAGGGATCGGCTCTCGGCCAGATTATGACGGGTTTGTAATGAGGTTTAAGGAGCTAAGGCTTATCTAATTTTGAATGTTTGAGTTCTCCTAAGGGTTTAGGATGAAGAGGTACTTGAATTATTAGAGGTAATAAGTGTTATAGCAAATGATTGCTTTTATGGAAGAAGGATGGGACAAGAAGACTACCAATGGATGTCCAAGGATAACACTAAGAGTTATGAGGGTGTCAAGTCATAATAAATGATCCTAGTGATCGGTTTTAACTTGAGGTGATATTAAGAAAATTTCTTAAAAATTTCAAGAATTGAAAAACTAATTTTGTCTTACCTTGAGATATAAAGACTAGAAGCAATTTCCTAAAATTGTTTAGCTTGCTTTCTTAAAGTGTTTTGAGAGGTGAGAAATAGTTTGTGAGTAGTTGAGCGGAAATATGGTGAGTTTTAAATGTGTTGATAAAATCGAGACTAAGATCTTAAGTAAGCCTTTAGTGAATCTAAGCCTTTCTCATCCTTGAAGTGGACTTAGTTGGGTTCTAAAAATATATGCCAAGCTATTGTGATGATATCTAGAAAGCGGTTTTGATGGTGAATCTTTGCATTGTTGATCGATGTCACGGATCACGGTTCCTTGAGGAAGGATCGGCTAGGCTAATCCTAGGGATCCGGCATCTGCGATCGAGAACCAACAGAACCTACGAGAAAATGATGTGCGATTTTGTACACTATTAAATCTATAAGACAAGCAAATAGGAACAAGCAAGTTATCATAAAACATCACTTACAAGGTAAAGTAACAATATCAAAATACCATAAACTAAAATATTAGAGAGAGAGTCATTCGGACATAAAATAAGTGAAACTAAGCACATTCCTATTGTCTCTTTCGTCAATTCTTCCTTTTCCTTTTTGACTTAGTGAGGTTGTAGGCGAGGTTTTGAATCATGCCTTTTATTTGTTTAAATTCATGGTCTCGTTTGGAATGGTTGGAAGTTGTTCTTGATATTCAAGGATTTCCAATTTGATGTTGGATATGGGATTGATGTCTTCCTCATCTTCTTCTTCTTCTCGGCCGAGGAGTCAGAAAAGCTGGGTTTCTCTCCATTGACCATGAACCGTTTAGAGGTTGTTTGGTAAGTGTTAGGAATTAGAAATTCCCGGTATTAAAGAGTCGGTCACCTCAGTATTTGTATTGGTTAGAAAGCTCGTAGTCGTAGTTATTTTAAGTTAAGTAGTATTTAGTTAAGTAACACCGTGGAGGGCAGACGGGTCTTTACCATGTATGCGATCCACGCCCGATGTGTGGCGTTTATGTAAGACTATAAATACTCTCTACCTCCCAAGGTAGAGAGTTGGAGCTCACAATAATATAATTCACTTTCTCTGCTAAGTTCCTAAACCTCTAACTTTCTCTCTCAGAATTCCATCTATATGCTACTTTGTGTTATGGTTTGATGTGTAAGTGAAAGTTATATCTTACAATTGGTATCAAGAGCCGGTTAGATCATATCTTGCACATCTTTGGATTTATAGTGGTTTTAGGTGGTTTTGAGTTTGAAAAAGTTTAGTGGTTTTGCATCATTCGTTGATTTCTTGTGTTAAAGTTTGAATTTTGTTGGTACTTTTATGTTTATAATCATCAAAAGTGTTTAGGTTTTCATTTAGTAAGCTTGAATCATCTTGGTTGGGTTGTTTTGGATTGAAAAGTGATGTTTATATGGTTTTTCAAGCTAGCGACTTAGTTCACGGAATATTTTCTTGGTAGCGACTTGCTTCACATTTTGTAGCGACTTACGATGTTGGAGCTAGCGACTTAGATCTAGCGAGTTAAAGTACAAGTAGTGGACTCTCCACTACGGGTAGCGACTTAATAGTAGCGACTTGGTCGATGAGTTGCTCTTTAGCGACTTGTGTCTCTAGCGACTTGTGTGGCAATTCTTTGCAAAATTTGGTTAGCGACTTGGTGCATGCGAGTTACTACTTAGCGACTTGCTTTTATTTAGCGACTTGGGACTCTAGCGACTTAGGGGTGTAGCGTATTAAGGGTTAGCGACTTAGTGCATTAATTTCTAGCGACTTAGTGCATTATCTTCTAGCGATTTAGTATTTTATTTTCTAGAGACTTGAGTGATTGTTTACGGTTTCTCTTGATTGATAAAATCCCGTGAAAGAATCTATTTCCGGTTTAATCATAGAGTTATAAAATCCGTATAATCTGTTAACATGTCTACCAACATTCCAGCTGTCATCTCTCTTGTTGTCGGGATGTTAAGCGGTGGCTCGAGATACTCGTCC